>PVJO010007722.1:0-79988 GCA_004026905.1 Hystrix cristata | reverse complement strand
AGAGATGGAGGGAAGGGGAAGGGGAAAGAAAAAGAACGGAGGTGTGTAATATACACGCGCCGATTCCCCACGAGGAATGTGATCATCGTATACTGCAGATGTGTGCTGATTAAAACATTTAAACAAAAAAGAAAATCACCCCAGTGTTTGGTTTCCGCTCTTTGCTTTGGAGAAGCCAGGCTTACTCTGGATGAGGACACGTTGTTGGTCTGGTGGGTGGAGAGATTAAGCATGTGAACTCCTTGATTTGAGCTCCTCTGTGAGTGTAAAAGTGTGTAAATACCTCTCTTGTGCATGTGTGCATTTGCACGTGTGTGTTTGCTCACACTAAGTCCCTAATTGACAGGAGGAGGCGGGCGCCGGCCTCACACCCCTACGACCTCAGGTCTGTATTCGTCCTCAGAGCTGCATTACCACAAACCTGGAAACCCCAGAACGGATGTGGAGGGGCCTTGGCAAGACCGGGCTGGACTTTTTAAAGGAATAATGAAATTCCTTTAGATATTATTTTGTTGCTTGAATTTTAATGAAAAGATTGATTTCTAGTCATTATTTATCTATTGTCAAATTTTAACAAACAGCTGTAGTGATAATTGCTGAATTTCTCCTCTGTGTTTAGAGGAGACTGTCAGTTCACAAACATGGAATTGTGCTATTATCTATGTCTAAGGCGCTTCTCTGTAAATATACAGATTTAGTGCTGGTTTTCAGTAGATATACAAAGATGCTAATTATCACTAGAACTATTTGTTAACACTCTAAAGTACATAAAAATAAATAAGAGGCATGCTGTTTTTCCGTTAGAAACTCACAAGCTCTGTCCGGAGGCTGCCTCTTGCACTGTTTTGGGGCTGCGCTGCTGTTGTCTGGTGCTGCGTCACCTTTCGTTCCTAGGCCTTCCCGGTGACTTGCTCACACCGATCTGCGCCTGGCATCTCATCCGACGCTCTCGGGACGGCACTGTGCTGGGCCGGGGTCTTTCTTCGTGGCTGCCCACTCTCGCGGGTCCCAGGAGGGAGGCTCGGTGAGAACTGGACCTGAGGTCCTCGGGTGTGGACGCCAGAGCAGCGTGCTCCGGGGGACTCTGGAGCCGGCTCTGTGGGGACACTGACCTCGCTGGCCGGCACTACAGTACCCAGAATCCTCGGGAAGAGGATTTACAGGGTGACAAACACCTGCAGCTGGCTCGGCCCCACATTCCACCTGGACTGGGGGCCCTGTGGCCTGTGTCTGGGGCAGTATCGCAAAGGGAACCCACACCTTGGGGAGGCTCTGCCAGGAGAGAAGCCTGGTCCACCCTGAGTCCCCTCTTCAGTTCCTCTGAGTCTGTGGCTGAGGTTAACCCATGAGCTCACTGGCTCGTCCAGGAAAAGGCCACTGGGGGCAGGGCGGGCTCTGCACACTTGGTCTGCAGGTCCTAGTAGGGGTGGACATTCCTGTCCACCGGGTTCTCCAAGGGGACGTATCAACACGCACGTGCCCACACACATGTGCTATGTACACCCGCGTGTTGGGAGAGAGATTTGACTTTAAGGCATCGGCTGTGCAATGACAGAGGTGGAAAAGTTCCTCAGTTTTCAGGGTGCCACGGTCAGCAGAGGTCTCTTGAGAGAGTGCTCATCAGGTGGCGAAGGCTGAGGGGATGGGACCAGAGGGAGCCTGAAATTCTAGAAAGAAAGTAAAGCAAGAGAAGACAACTCCACAGGTACACAAAGGTACACTCTTTGTTTACCCCTTAAATTCTTTTACATTGTTCTGAAGTCAAATACTATGATACTTTCTCAGAGCTATTTCAAGACAGGAGACAGTAACGTTTATAAAAATATGACCTAAAAAGGGAGGGCAAAATGATCTGTGTCTTTGTAGGGCCTACATTTTGCTCAAAATGCTAAAATATTAACTCTTATGAGACTAAAATGTTGGCTACATTTGTGATACAAAGCAGTTACTAAAACACAAAAACAAAGACAAGAGGCGGTAAAACCAAAAAGATAATGGGTAGATTAAAGTAGAATGCTAGAAGTAACCCAAAAGCAACCAGGAAGGTAGAAACGGAGACATACCAGAGCGGGATGAGCAGAGAGCAAGTACTGAGATAGTAGAGCTACATACAAGCTGATCAATAGTTCTGTTCAATACACACGGTTCCGATGCACCTGTTAAATAACAAAGCGCTGTGTGCCAGATCAGGTCAGAAACAAAGACCTGACGCCACACGACCTACAATGAGCCCCTTTAACATGGTGTCGTGGGTTCAAAGGCCCGGAGCAGATACAAGATGCGAACGCTGCTGCAACGAGCTCTGATCGCTGCCGACTTCGGGCCGAGAGCGTGGGCAGGGACAGTGAGGAGCACAAAACAGCCAGCACCAGAAGACCTAACCCACACAGGCGGCCCTGGAGCAGCGCTCCAGACACGGAGCACCGCCCGCGTGACTGCACGGAGAAGCCAGCAAAGCCACACACCTGGCGACTCCACCAGTCCCGGAGACCGGCAGAGCATCAGCAGCGACCCAGGAGGCCGGAGCGCACAGCGGCACGGCCAGGAGTGAGGGAGACGTACCTTCTGCTCCCCGGTGCCGGCGCTCACCGAGAGAACCCCGTCCTGGGCCCAGCATCGGGCTCAAACTTCAGACTGCATGAGCCATTTAACAGACATTCTCTGTGAGGGACACACAGAGTAGAACAGCAGCAGCGCGGCCCGAAACAGGCTGCAGGTATCTGAAAAGTGCTTCTAAAGACTCATGGATCAAAAGATAAGTCTCAAGTGAAACTTGTGAAAATATTATGAACTCAAAGAAAGTGAGAACTCACTACGTTAAAATGGTAAGATGCATCTAAACAGAGCTTGGAAGAAAATTTATAGCATAACATGTATTAGAAATATACAGCATGAAATAGTTTATTAGAAAATAACAAAGTCTCCAAATCACTAATAGAAACAAGGTAAAGAAGTGTGAATTAAACCCAAAGTAATTAAAGGGGTAAAATAACGAAGACAAGGTGTTAGGTCAGTTAAGACGAAAACAGAAGAGCAATAGAGAAGCTGTGCACCCAGTGGCTGGCTCTCTGAAAAGGCAAGTGATACTGACAGCACTCCAGCGAGGGTGACCAGACCCCAAAAAGGCAACACAGAAGACGGGACCTACCAGTGCTGGGCACAAAGGCACAGACGGCACTCAGACGCTGGACACACCGGAGGGGTGGTAAAAGGGCACCACAGACACACCCCTGACTAGAGCCTGCTGTTTGGACAAAAAGCATGGACTTGGCAGTGCAAATAACCAGAACGTGCCAAGAAAAAGCAGATGTCGTTGACAGTCCTGTGTCTACTGAAAGAACCGAATTTTGAATTAAAACCTTTCTAAGAAGTAAAATCTAAGCCTCGATTGTTTTACTGGCAAATTCCATCAGCATTTATGAAGAAATAGTACCAATTCTATAAAATCTCTTCCAGGAAAATAGAAGAGAACACTCTCCAATGACTATTACACTGATACAAAGCCCAACAATGACATTTTGAGAAAACATGTCAGGCATGGTGGCGCATGCCAGTAATCCCAGCACTTGGGAGGCTGAGGCAGGAGGATTGCCATGAGTTTGAGGCCAGCCTGGGCTACATAGTGAGTTCAAGACCAGCTTGAATTACAGAATGAGACCCTGTCTCAAAGAAAGAAAAAATGAAAACAGATCATTACAGGCAAATATCTTCACAAATGTAATTGAGAAACTTCTCGACCACATATTAGCAAATCAACTGAAGCCACATGTAAAAGAGACAGTGCACTGTGACTGGCTGGGGCTCATCCCAGGGTGCAAATCTGAGCCACCTTGCACCTCCATCACGGGCATCAAGACTGCCTGTTCCAGGGACAAAGCAGCCCTGTGGAGCCCGCGGCGTGGGACAGCAGCAGAGGTGGGGCCCCGAGATCATGATGCCCCAGCTAGCTTGGCCTTCGGATGACACAGCCCAGACAGAACTGCTCCTGGCTGCTCCTCAGCTCCTGCCCTGGAGCCAGGAGAGACGACAGATGCGAATCGCTCAGGCCCCTGAGCACTGAGCAACGCTGAGTAAAGAACACGAAAATCATTCCAAAGCTCAGATCCTCAGGCTCGTCCCTCCTGCTCAGTTCTGTGGGCTCACAAAGAGAAGCAGAGGTCACCTAGTGGGGCCAAGTCCGTCCCATCTGTACTAGCGTAGCCCAGGTTGGTGTCACACACACTGTGAGGCGCACAGTGGGCACCTGTCACCTCTGTGGCCCGGATGCTGAGGACAGAAACAGGTTTCTCTAGAGTCTCTGCAAAACCAAGTCCAGAAACAACAAGCTCATCTTCTTCCACCTTGGGGACCCAAACCGGAAGATGCCCCAGCCCTGCCTCCCCATTGCAGACGCAGCCTGGCCTGGCTCTGAGCAAGAGCAGCAGGAAGGACAAGTGGTTCTCTCTGCCTGCTCTGGCGTGGCTCTCAGGGCATCTCAGGGATGGGCAGGTACAGGATGTGCCTTTCTTGTGGTCCTTCCCTGGCCCTTGGTGGGCTGGCACTCACAGGGCCGTGGAGCTCCCTGGCCTATTCCAGTGCCATCTCCCCAAGTCCCTGGCCTGGCTGGAAGGACCAAGGAGGAAGCCGCATGGGGAAGCCGCGTGCTAGGCTGTCCCTGCCAGCTGAGGTTGGAAGAGCGTCTCACTCGTGCCCTGCACGGTGCAGCGGGAGAAGGGCTGCCTTCAGGACCAGCACAGGGCAAGGCCCGGGCTGAGCTGCTGCTCCTCGGTGTCCGTGTTCATGCGGGTGTCTGCTATGGGCAGCCTCTGGGTTGCAGTGCAAAAGAAACTCTGTCGCCCGCCCGCTGCTGCAGTCGCTTTCTGCTCACTGAGACACCACACCCAATACCCGCATTCTACGGCAGGAGAGGTTTATTTTGGCACGTGTTCAGCAGTGCCAGACCTCGCGTGGTCGGCTGGTTCCAAGGCAGGACAGTTTGGACAGGGGCAAGGAGCTGCTCATGGCATGGTGGGCAGGAAGCGGAGGAGGGAGGGAGGAGCTCTTCCAGGCCAGGGACCAGCTTTTCCGGCCAGGCCCCACCTCCCAGCAGCTAGTCAGCTATCAACCCGAGTGTCCAGTCGCTCCTCAAAGCCCCATCTAGGCATGCGTGAGGCTTGGGGGACACCCGGATCTAAGCCGTCACGTCCACCCTGCTCTGCGGCAGAGCCTGGTTCTCCCCGAGCAGCCCCGACCCCATCATCTGAGTGCAGGCAGAGGCCACGCAAGATGACGAGGGGTCTGTGTGCCACAGAGAACGTGGTGTGAGCGCGTCACCGGGCCAGAGCTTGCTGAGGGCGTGTGATGAAATCTGCTCGTTTCAATTGCTCTGTCAATTGATGGGCAAAGGCTAATTGTCCCCAGGGCCGCTCTCCCCACTCAGCCAGGAAAGTGACTCTCCAGCCAAACTTGTTACTGTGGGGCTGAGCAGTGCCCGGGGCCGCACTGATTTGTGAATCCTTCCACTTAGCCGGAGAGGTGCAGTCCCTGACCATACAGGATGGAGTCACTGCTAGTCGACAGGCGCCAGTGGGCTCAAGGCAGGGCTGCGAGGGGCCAGTGGCTGGAACTGGTGCAATGGTGGAGCTCAGGTTGACATGTCACCTGAGAAGCCACACCCAGGACCTGTGTGCTGGGAAGAGCCCACACAGCACTCTTGCTATGTGAAACGTCACGCGCACCTTCACCACTGACTGTTAAAAACATTTTCAAAAATTTGAAAAGTTGTGTACACTAAACATAGAGACACCTTGGGCAGACGGCAAGTCTTCCTTGGGTCCAGGGGTTTCAGCCTGCAGCCAGCTCGGGGTGGGGGAGCCTCCAGGGAGGTCGCCCGAGGCCTGGGTCAGTTGCCCCCAGGAAGCGCTTGTGGGGAGCAGCTTCCCCTCCAGGGACACGGCAGACCTGCCCCTCCTGGGTCAGCCTGTCCCGCAGAGTGTGGGGAGACTGCAGCTCTTCCCAGCACTGCCCTGCCTTGCTCAGGATATGGTCTGCCGTGGTGGCCCTTCGAGCTCCCTGCACACGACGTCGTCTCGTTTCGGGAGCCAGCTGGCTCCTTGGTGCCCTGCCTGTGCTGTGCTGTGTGGGTTAGGAGTGAGCTCACAAAGAGACAGAGCGAGGGGTCCCAGGTGCCAGCTGCAGACCCCACTGTGGGGCCTCCTGGAGCCTGGGCCCCCCGCACGCCCTCCGACTGTGCTGTCTTGGGTGTGGGGCTGTCAGCCGGCCTTGCTGTGTTCCCCACAGTCACCTGCTCCAGCGGCTCTCCTTCCTCCACCATGAGTGGCAACGGAGAGGAAGGACTGGACAAGGCCCCGGCTGCTGCGGGATGTGTAGGAGTGCATGCCAGCAGGGTGGCCCAGGGGACCGTGCTCTCCAAGTCCTTGGTCCTGAAGCCCGCTCCAGGTGGGCTCAGTTTCCTCAACTGTAAAATGAGGTCTCATCAGGTGGCGAGCACCAGAGATTCCTGTCCTTAATGAGATGAGACGAATGTCAATTTCCGTTATTTGTGTTACTGTGCTGATTACTGCATCACCCCTAGACCTTTGACTGGAAATCAGAGGACTCTGCAAAAAGAGAGAGGCAAGGAACCGGCAAATCCAACAGGAAGCACTTTCCTTGGGTGGAACTTACGAGAGGAGGGCAAAGCCTCGTTGGTAACCGATAGAGACGGTACTCGCTGCGGACTCTGAGTCTCGGCAGACGAGGGCCAAGAGTTTTAAGCAGATAGTAGGAGGTTGCCAAGCCGAGGATGCAATATCCTGCTCAGACAGCTTATGCCAAGATTAGTGTGGAGCGCAAGAGGCCCAAGTGGGGCTGCACAGGGCAAGATAAGGGGGCTGGACCGGCAGAAAAGACTCTATTCCCCAGACGCCTGGAAAGCCAGGCTGCGTGACACTGAGCCCAGACCTCGCCACAGACACCAAGCTGTGTACACCCTGCACTGAGCATGATTTTCACAGAATTAGGAAGGAATACAAATGTCACTTGATTTGCTGCAAACAGGCCTTGTGCCCGAGGAGGCCAGCAAACCAGGGGATACGGCATTGCTGATGTGGGGACCGTGGGCCTCTGCCTCCTCTCCCTGAACCTCTGTGGCGTGAACACACGGCCTCTCTGTGTCCTCGCCCCACCGCCATGGCCACCTCTCTCCCCTTCCTGTTCCATCTCCACCTGCCCTGGGCGTGTGTGGGAAACACTCACGGAGCAGCTGAGAAGTCGAGGGTGGAAGATGGCCACGCCTGTAGCTGTGGCTTACGCTTCACATAGATAGATGCGGCGTGCTCTTCTGCCCCTGAGAAGTGCGGCCAACCCCGTGCATATGCACAGGTGCGTGTGTCCCCAGCAGGAATCAGCAACCGCAAACACACACAAGATCGCCAGCAGCTGGCTTGGCTTAAAGGTGGTGCAACACCAGGAAGGGCCGCAGGCGTCATTTACCACCCCTCAGGGAAATCACAGGGTCATTTTGAAACTCACAGGGAGGCACTGGACAGAAGTCAGCTGTATTCTCAACAGAAATCTTATTAGAATAAGGATGGAAGAAACTTTTCTTAATTTGATAGATCTCTAAATTAACAACAAACAAAACAGAACATTAGAAAATGCACAGCAAATGTCACCGTCCACAGCAAACCACAGCAGATCCAGAATTCAGACCTCTGGCATTTCCGTTCAGTGTCGAAGTAGCACGACTAGCAGGAAAATTCAGAAGGTGTGAGGATGAACAGGACTGGCACGCTTCAGATGGTGAGACTCTGGAGGGAGAGCACACCTCCCCCCCGAATACTTAGAAGAGTCCCCGGAAGTCGTAAGTCATATTAGATGTCCAATTAGAAAATAAAATTGTATTTCTGTCCGCCGATGATACTTCGACGGTTTAATTCATAGGAAGACATAGTTGAATTCCACTTGTGGTCGGGGCAGCAGGGCTGAATTTGGCCTTGATCTTGATACTACTAGAACCCAAACACACCGTTGCACACCAGGGCCTGAGCCTGCGGGCCGCGCTGGAAGTTTTGCTCTTTGTCCAACATCATATTTTCTGTATTTTGTGTTAAGTTCTTCAAATCAATCCATTTGCACTTGCCTGGAGTGCCTCTGAGTACTTCTCAGAGAAAGTCCATTGTTTCTGGGTGCTTGTACACCCAGGTGCACATTTTACCTGCCCTTGTGTTTGAGCCCGGGCTGAACACTCACATGCAGCAAGTGCTCATGGAATAGCCATAATTTTTTCACCTTAGCCCTCTTTAAATATTGCTTTACTGTTAATTTTCATTTAGGATTGGGATTTAAAATCAAATATGAGCCTGAATGTCTTTCCTTTGCAGATAATTCGTTCATTCCCCCCCCTGTTCTTCAGCTGCTGCTCTCTCTTTCTTTATCCCAGGAAATCGGCTGCTTGGCCAGGGTGTGCCGAGTGTGACCAGACTGCAGTCCTGCCCGGCTTCCTTGGAGCCCTTTGAAAGTCATGTCCTCTCTGGCACCGACAGTTCTCCTTGGTGAGGGGGAGAAACGGGCAGCTGCAGGGCTTGGTGGCCGGGTGTGGCTGACATCTTTCTCCCTTCTCGCCAGGTCTGCCAGGCTGCACGCACAGAGCCAGGGAAGACGCACCAGCTTGGCTCTGGCCCCCACCCCAGCCCCTGAGGAAACGATGGGTGTTAGGGAGGGTATGGGCGGCAACTGCCTGCATGACCGTGTTGTCTTACTCCGTCGCTATGTTCAGGGAAAATAGCTGGAAAGAGTGTCACCCAAATTCCACGAAGCACGCTGGGAGACACGGGGGCCATCAGCCCAGGGCCGGGCTTGGCAGGGCGCTAAGGTCAGCCAACGAGGAGCAGGGCGCTGACCCGGCAGCTGCGCCGACCGGGCACAGGACTGAGCTGGGCCAGCGCCCTGCTCAGCCCAGCACCTCCTGCTTTGTGCAGGTGTCCGGGGTGGCAGGAGCGTGGCCTTGTGCACCCTGGTTTTTGGGTCCTGCCCAGCTGGCAGGGTCAGATGCAGTAGAATCCTCGGTCCCACACTCTTCCATTAGGTCTCTGTGCTGTGAGCAACGCCAATCTCTGGCCACTGCAGCTGCCCAGTGAGCAGCCAGCACCTCCCTCCTGTCCTGTCGGGACAGCACCTTTGCCTTCCCGTGGGGAAAGTGGCCGTGGGGACCCACTCCCGGATGTACACCCAAATGAGACAGCCTCATCTCCAGAAGTGGCTGGATGCTCTCAAGTTCACAAAGATTTAAAAGCACAACGTTGTCTACATGTATATTTGGCCTTTGGGGGGTGTTTTTAAACCTGCTCAAGTCCAAAAGTTGTGTCTGCATCAAAGAGGGTTTCAGCGGGCCGCCCAGACCCCTCCCAGTGCTGCTAGTTACACGGGGCTGGCGGGACGGGCTGTCTAGACTCAGGTGCTCTTTCTGGCATCTGCTGATGCACAGCTGCGTGCACACACGACGGCACACAGCTATGTGTGCACACAATGGTGGGTGTAAAAGTCCCCCTTGGTCTCCGCATTCTGCCTGCTCAGGGGGACTGAGACTCCTCATAAGGATTCTGGAATGTTGAATAAGTAGGTAGAATTTTCAGCTATAGAGACGTAGCGATAATCTTTCCAAGCTTCCCTCACCTCTCACCTGACAAACCCAGCTCCTCCTCCCTTCATGATCCCTCCGTTCTTAAAAGTAATTCAAATATTGCTAATAGATGGTCTCAAAGTGCATCCATTTTCCTACAAATGACTCAAGTTTATCTTTATGGCAGAGTAGTACTTCTCTGTGTGTGAGTACCACAGTTTCTTTATTCATTCATCTGTTGATGGACATATCGGCTGCTTCCAAGATTTAGCTGTTATGGGTTGTGCTGCTATAAACACGGGTGTGCCCGATCACTGGAACATAATGTCTTTAACTCTTTTGGGAAGATACCTAGAAGGGGACTAGCTGGGTCAAATGGAATTTCTAGTTTTAGTTTTTTGAGGAATCTCCATCCTGATTTCCACACCGGTGGTGCTAGTTTACATTCCGCCAGCACTGTAGAAGGGTCCCTTTTCCCTGTGGCCTTGCCAACATTTGTTATGATCCGAGTTCTTTATGATGGCCATTCATTCTGGGGTAAGATGGAATCTCAGTGTTGTTTTAATTTGCATTTCTTTAATGGCCAGAGATAGTAAACATTTTTTCATGTATTTATTGGCCGTTTGTATTTCTTCTGAGAAGAGTCTATTCATTTCATTGGCTTATGTTTTTTTTTTTTTTTTTTGATGCTGGGGATTGAACTCAAGGCCTTGTGCTTGCAAGGCAAGCACTCTAACCGCTGAGCTAAATCCTCAGCCCTTGGCTCATGTTTTGAGTGGGCTTTTTATTTTTAGGGTTCTAGTTTTTCAAGTTCTTTATATATTCTAGATATTACTCCTCTGTCCGAGGAATAGCTGGCAAAAATATTTTTCCATTCTGTAGGTCTTCTCTTTACTCTGCTGTTTCCCTTGCCGTAGAGAAATCTTTTAATTTTATGTGATTCCATTTGTTGATTCTTTTTTTTTTTCTTTTCAATTTTATTTAACAAGAACACGTATTGGTACATTGTATACTTGGTGATCACATTATCATAGTTAATTTGTATCTTGGTTCCCTTTCTTCCCACCCTCCCTTCTGTTGATTCTGGATGTTCTGTCTCGTGCAGTTGGGTCTCTGTTCAGAAAGCCCTTGCCTATGCCCACTTTCCTTCTCAGTGAGTTTGGTTTTGGTATATGGGAATGCTATTGTTTTGTAGATTTTGTGTCCTGTTGCGTTGCCAAATTTGGTTATTAATTCTAGGAGTCTCTAGGTGGAATTTTTTGATCTTCTATGTAGGGGATCATGTTGTCTGCAAATAACAATCATTTGATTCTTCTGTATGTACCTTTTATCTCTTTCTCTTGCCTGATTGTTCTGACTGGTGTTTGGAGTACAATAGAGTAAGTCCCAACTTCTGAATGACTTCCATTCCGGAGAACTGTTTATAAGCTGGATTTGTTTATAAGCCAACAGTGAGTCTTACACAGCACACCTGTGAAAGTTCACAGCACAGATGTTTGTAAGTTGGGGACTTACTGTACCGAACAGTGATGATAGTGGAAGTCTTGTTCCTAATTTTAGAGGGAAAGTTTTCAGTTTTTCCCCATTTAGTGTGTTGTTGGCAGTAGGTTGAGCATAAATGGCTTTTATCAGATTGAAATAATGTCCTTCTGTACCTATTTCCTTCAGGGATTTTATCATGAATGGATGCTGGATTTTGTCAAAAGCTTTTTCTGCATCTGTTGAGATGATCATGTGATTTCTCTCCTTGCTTGTTTTTGTGGTGTATTACATTTATTGATTTGTGTATACTGAGCCATCCCTGCATCCCTGGGATGATGCCCGCCTCTCCTCAGTCATGATGTGCGATCTTTTTCATGATTTGCTGCATTCTGTTTGCCAGAATCTGGTCGAAGACTTTTGCATCTGTGTTCATTAAAGAGATGGGCATGTAGTTCTATTTTTTTGGCTGGTTTTAGAATCAAGGTAATGTTAGCTTCCAGAAATGACTTGGGAGTATTCCTTCCTTTCAGTTTCATTAAAAAGTTTGAGGAATATTGGTGTTAAATATTCCCTGAAGTTCTTGTAAACTTCAGCAGTGAATCCACTGGGACCTAATCTTTTCTTACTTGGTAGGATTTTTATTACTGCTTCAATTTCATTGCCTGCTGTTGGATTATTCAGAGCTTTTATATACTCTTGGTTCAGTTTTGGTAATTCATACATATCTAGGAATCGATCAGTTACTTCTGAATTTTCCAGTTTATTATTACAGAGTTTTGAATTAGTTGCTAATACTCTTCTAGATTTGAGTAGTGTCTGGTTTGATTTCACATTTTTCATTTCTAATTGCATTGATTTAAGGCCCTTTTTCCTTATTTTTGGTAAGATTCGATAAAGGTTTGTCTATTTTGTTTATTCTTTCAAAGAACTATTAATTCTTTGTATTTTTTTTAGTCTCAATTTCATTAATTTCCACTCTGATCTTTATTCTTTCCTTCTTTGTACTAGCTTTGGATTTGGATTGTTCTTGTTTTTCTCTGACCTTGACGTGCATCGTTAGGTTGTTTTTGGGTTGATTCTGTTTTTCAAATGTGGGCGTTCACAACTATAAACTTAGCTCTTAGGACTGCTTTCATCCTGTCATGTAGGTTCTGGTATGATTTAGTAGTGGGATTATCATTTGATTCTAGGAGCTGTCTAATTTCTTCTTTGATTTCTTCTGTGACTCATTGATTACTCACGAGCATATTGCTTAATTTACTCGTGTTTGGATAATTTCTGTGATTTCTTTTGCTATTGATTTCTAATTTCATTGCGCTATAATCTGATCACATGTACAGCATAATTTTGATTCTTTTGCATTTATTTAGGCTTGCTTTATTGGCTAGTATGTGGTCTTTTTTGGAGAAAGTCCCATGCTGCTAAGAAAAACTAAGTATTCTGTCATCATTGGTTGGAACACTCTGTAGATATCTATTAAGTTCATTTGTGTGAAGGTTTGGTTCAACTCTAATTTCTTTGTTGACTTTTTTTTGGTCTGGTTGATCTGTCTATTTGCGACAGTGGGGTATTGAGTCCCACCACTATAATCGTGTTGGTGTTCATCTGATCTTTGTGTCTAGTAGTGTTTCTTTTATGAAGTTGGATGAACTGGCATTCGGTGCATACCTGTTAATAATTGTTACCACTTCCTGACAAATTGTTCCCTTAACTAATATGTAGTGACTTTCTTCGCCTCTTAGGACCAGTTTTGGTTTGAAGTCTGCTTTATTTGAATATAGAATAGCTACTCTTGCTTGTTTTGGGGTTCCCATTGCATGGAAGATTGTTTTCCATTGTTTGATTTTTAGTCTGTGAATTTCTTTTTGAGTTAAATGTGTTTCTTGCATGGTGCGTACTGTTGGATTTTGTTTCTTGATCCATTCTGCCAATCTATGTCTTTTGATTGGGGAATTGAGACCAGTCACATTGAGAGTTATTACTGATAGGTGCTGAGTTTTCCCATCATTGTGTTATTTTCCTGTCGCTAATTCCCTCTTTTCACTTCTACTCAACTGCTCCTCCTGCCTGGTGTAGTCATTCTGTTAGAACTTCTGCCGTTGTTGGCTTCATTGTCTCTTTCTAGGCACCCTTGAGAGTTTTTTGGAGTGTGGTTTTGTGGTGGTGAATTTCCTAAGTGCTCTTTGTCATGGAGATATCTTATTTCTCCATCAGTTTCGAAAGATAGTTTTGCATGGTACATCAATCTGGTTTGGAAATTGTTTTCTTTTAGGGCTTGAAACACTTCGTTCCAAGCTCTTCTGGCCTTTAAGGTTTGTGTTGAGAAGACTTCTGTAGTTCTAATGGAGATGGTTGATTTTAAGACAGGGAAAGGACTGCAGTTAGCTACACTCCCTAAGTGATTTGTTGCTTTTCTCAAGCTTTTATGATTCTGACCTTGTGTTGGACTTCTGGGATTCTGCCCGTGATGTGTCATGGAGAGGTTCTTTTCTGATTGTGGCTATTTGGGGTTCTATAGGCTTTACTTATCTGTATGTTTATTTCTTTCCTCATATTTGGAAAGCTTTCTGCTCTTATTTATGTAAACAGATTTCTTTATGCCATTTACTCTTCTGATTTTTCACTAATTCCAGTTAACCTTAGATTAGTCTTCTTTGTGTCATCTAGCTCTTGTTGGATCAATTTTTCATGTTTTCTTGTTGTTTTCAAGGTATTTCTGACTAATTGGTCACCGACATCAGCCCTGTTTTCTAATTCTGACACTCTGACCTCACGTTGGTCATTTCTGCTGCTCATACTTTCAATAGAATTTTTAGACTCCTGAATTTTTGTTTGATACCTTTTCATGGAGCCTAATTCTTTGCTAAACTTCATGTTTTCTATCATTATGCTCAGCTAGCTTTTTATTAGTATCTTCTATAAACTTGCTTATTTTGTTGATTAGGTTCATTATATAGTTATATCTTCTTTAAACTCACCAAGCACCTTACTGGTCTGTTTTTAAATTCATCTGTTATCCTTTCAAATCATTTGGCTTTGTGCCTTTTGGTTTCCTCGCCTTCAATGCCCTGTGGATCAGCTTTGGGGGAGCTGGGAGTTATGGGAAACATTTTGCTGCCTGTCTGGTCATGTTTGTACATTTTGTTGTTGTTGTGCTAAGATTTACAGATTGATTATAGTGGAAAACGTTGTTGCTAGTGTGGCGATCACTTTACTTAGAATCTGCTTTTCAGTGATGCACTCTGGGCATGGCTAAGCCATGATCTTTTTGCCTCTGTCTCAAGATCACCCACCTCCGTGTATTTGGGAGGGGAGGCTGCAGTGCATCTAAGCAAGCATCCCGTTCTCTGGTAATGGGCCACAGTATTCTTAATGACAGAAAGGCAAATCAGATATTGGTGTTAGTTCTCTGTTCCTGATAAGCAATATTTCTTCATGTGCTTTTTGTTAATTGGGTTGCTTTATTTTTAAATCCAATTTGACAATCATTGCCTTTAAGTAGGGACTATGACCTGTTCATTTAATTCCATCTGTATTTATTTGAATTTGTAAAATGTGTTATACTTATTGGTTGTTTGCCTTCATTATGAATGACTTAGGGTTCCTCTTCCAGTTAATAGTTCTTTTTTATGAGTTTGGGCATTATGTCCTCACTTTCTGTGCTTATGAACTTTTATATACATATTTAACAAAGGTGGAGGTTCATCATTATCTTCAACATCCCCCTGAATATCACAATAAACTCAGGCTGCTGCAGCCCCCTCTCCCTCCTGATCTACCTGCTATCATCTCCCGGCAGGCCACAGTTTGGTGGTGTCCCTCACCCACACCACACCCAGGGTCAGGTCTCTGGCTCCTCACCCTTGCAGGCTGCAGCCCTATGGCCTCTTCTTGTCCCCATCAGGCATGGCTGTCTGTGGTCAGTGCCCCCGTCCTGCGGGCACAGACTGAGGGAGCATTCAGCTTCCTGCATGGCAGGGGCCCTGGGCTCCCCAGCAGACTTCCTCCTGAGTGGATATTGTCTCAGGAGCCAGAATCTGGTGGAATCAGGGCAGGTGCCTGCAGAATGTGTGATCTGTGGCCTTTGAAAACCCACAAAAACAGGGCCACGCCCCAGCCTGAGACACTGGCTGATTCTGATGTCCCTTCCTGCCTGTCAGGGACCATGGGGCTGGGGGTGAGGGACAGTCCAGGCTCTCTGCGTCCACATCTGCCTCTGCTGATGACCTGCATGCGGTGCATTTCCAGTCTGGGAGAGGATCAGGGAGCCTGCAGCTGATTTCCATGCGTGTGGTGGTGAGCACACCAGCGTCTCGAGAAACTAGAAATGCAGGATAGATGCAAATCATTCAAAAGACAGAAAGGTGCTTGCAGTCTCTACTGCAAAAAAACACAGCTCATAAAAATATGAATCTTTAGTCATTAGTCTCACTTTAACTGGAGTGGAGAGAGGACATTGTTAGAAGTATTTCTTCCTTCCTAATTCTCTGATTTTCCCCCACTTACTCCTCGTCTCCACAACTTGTTTCTTTCTTTCTCAGGAATGAAATGATGAACTCTCTCCTTCATTCGCACCATCCACAGCGTCTCTGAGCTACCAAACTAGGGAGGAAGTGCTGTGTGAGGCCAGGGGGATGGCAGCATCCTTCCCTGTCCCCTCCCTCACTCCATCCTTCCTCCTTCCCTCCATCCCTCCCTCCCTTCATCCCTTCCTCCCTCTCTTCCTTCCTGCCTCCCTCCCGCCTTCTCCTGCTTCCTGTCCCCATCAGATCCCTCACTCACACCCTTTCTTCTTCCACCTGTTCTCGGGTGGCTAATTCCCCTCTCTGCTTCCCTCACTGCTCTTCCAGAGCCAGGGAGTGGAGGGTACTAATACAAACACTCATCCTAGTCTTCATTATTTTGGCAAGGAAGTAAAATGGGCACCAAGCCATCTTTTTCCTGTTAGGACGGTGCTGAGGGATATGTCAGTAGGTGGAACAATTTGTGGTGTGATGGCCTGGCTGGTGATCTTACAGCACAGTGCTGTGGAATCTGCCCTGCGTAATCTGGGGCAGACACACACACACACACACACACACACACACACACACACACACACGGGGTGGGGTGGGGTTGGAAAGCACAGTACTCCAAGGTCCTGGGAGAAAGCCACCCATGTGTGTTGATGGCCTGTCTGAGCTGAGGAGGGGCCCGTGGCCCAGCGGCCCTACTCCAGGACAAAGGGACAGACCTGGGGACCCTGCTGAGCCTGGGTGGCAGTGGGATTTATCCCGGGGCTCTGTCAGGACCATTTCAGCTTCCTGGCTTCTCCTCAGCTTCCCTTTGGACCAAACATCCTTAACACCCACATGTGCACCTAGCATGTAGGAAGCCTGTGAGTGACCCCAAATCCCTGTGTCCTCCTGAGGTCCTGGCCCCATCCCATCCTTTTGCCAAGAGAAGGGAAGTGTGAAGATTGGCTTCTGATGTCCTGATAGAAGGGACGAAGGTCTTGGCCAGCTCATGGCAGAGGAGAATGTGTGCACAGCATGATCTCCAGGCTCCGGGGTGCCGCCCTCGCACACTTGCATCTAGAGGGGGCTGCCAGGTGATGGAGAAGTGCCTGCGTGGAGCAGACTGTCAGCCTGGGGCCCTCTCTGTAGGCGGCGCCCATGTAGCCAGCCACAGAGCTGCAAAGACAGCACTGCAAACCGGCCTAATCCGCTTGTGGAGGTGGGTGCTCCACACTGACCTGGGCTAAAGCACCTGTCCACACAAAGGCACATGCACATGCATACATATGCACCAACAAAGCAACACACATGCACACACAGTGCATACAATCACCCAATTTTCCAGGTGTGATCAAAAGGTTTAAATAAAAATAAAGCTTATTAATCCCCTTCAAAATCCTCCTCCTCCTCCTCACTTGGAACACACGGTTCTGGAGTCCTCTTTCCCGAGTGTCTGGTTGCACTGTCCTGGATGCCGCTATGTCCCGAGTCATTCAAACTACTTACCTTCCAAGGTCATTTTGACTTTGGGAAGAGCGGGAAGTCGCATGGTGCCAGATCCGGTGAATAAGGTGGATGAGGACACAGAGTCATGTTTTTACGAGCTGCCTTTCTGTTGGACGGCGCTCAGCAGCAGATTTCATCATATTTTTTATCACACCTTGTACAGACACACATGAACAAGAACTTTCAGAGCTACTTCTGAATGGTGAGAATGGTGGGTGAGCCTGCTTAAAGCCACGGCGAGGATTTTGAGGGGGATTCACAGCAACGTGTCTTTTACCATAATAAAGTGTTTAAATTTAAACATTCACCATACGAGGGGAATGAGAATTCAGAGGAATAGGCTGTTTACATTGCTCATTGTTACAAGCAAAAAGTACAATGTATTATGGTCAGTAAGTTTGTGTAATGGCCTGTAAGTTTGTGTAATTTTGGATAAATTTTAATTAAAAAAAATTCACCATATAATCTGATCACCCTTTGTAGGCACACATAGTGTCCGCACACATGTAGTTGCACAAAGCCTAGATAGATGCATACACACCAGCACATATGTGCACACATGCAAGTCACAAATAGCATCCCATAGCACACATGAAGTACAATACACACAAATGCGGGAGCACACATGGGCACACACGTGCTCACAGAGCAACACACATACGAGTGCCTACAAGTATACATACAGGTGCATACAGGTGGGACAAAGAGGTACACACAGGCACCAGCACACACAAGCACACACCTGCACGTGTGCATATACGATGCCCACGACTTCCTCTTTTTTTAATAAATAAATCTCTCACCTTCCTTTTAGACACCTTCCTTTAAAATCTTACAGAGGCGATAGCTCTCCGACTATAGGGGATTTAACCGAAGTGTTTGGGAGACACAGCGTCCATCATCAGTGAAAACATCAGCAGATGGAATTCATCAGCTGGCTTGAGAGCAGACAGACAGACGAGATCGTTGGGGAAACCCTGCTGCACACACCGAGTCTGAGACACGTGCTGCTTCCTTGCTCTTGGGCTGTCTGACTCCTGCTGCGCACACGCAAGTCTGATGCCACAATGCATACCCCAGCTCCGCACTAGCAACTTCACGGAGCTGTTTCTGCCGGCTGAGCTCTGTTGGCCCAAACAGGACGGGTGTCAGTGGACCCGTCCGTTTTCCCTCCTTCCTCTCCGCTCTTCACGCACAAGGTGAAGACACCCTGGCCAGAGGCTGTGTGTTCATTATGCGTCTCTGAGACCCACAGCTTGGCGCTGGGCACAGAGAGGGATGAAAAGCGGAGCTGCCAGGTCTATTTGAACAGGTGTCTTGAATACCATAAATTTAGGGCACTCTGTGTCCCTCCCCCTCACCCCTTCAATCTTGTCAACTGTAAAATGGGTCTCTTTCCCCCATAATGGATCCGCCGAGATGAAAGGTGAGCGCCTGAATTAGCGGTGCTGACAGTCCCCTGCCAGGCCCCGCAGCGGGGGGCAGCCTTTGTCCCGGGCACTCTGACCTCCCTCGCCCCGTCTGCCGGCGGGAACCGACCAGAAGAATGTGGGGCGGAGTCAGAGAGCACACAAGGCCTGCCCTGCTGGGGCCCGGGAGCTGACGCCGCCCACACCTCCGGCCTGGGCGTGCTCCTCTCCGCCCACCGGCCTGGCGGACAGACAATAGCTTCCACTCCAGGGTCGTGCCCACCGGGACGCTTGGTTGTGTGTGCTTTGCTGTGTGCAGGAGTATGTTTATCTGCTGTGTGTGTACGACAGAAAAAGGCAGCTCTGCGTGGACGCCAGTTTGGGACCAGGGGACCTCGCTGGGCACCCGTCTGTGTCCCGAGGCGCAGCTAGCAGTGGTTGCAAGCGCCTGCCTCCCAGTCAGGGTTCCTGTGGGTTCTGCAGACATTTGATCTGTAGTAAAACTTTTCAAGGAAACATGAACTGCATTAATAAGATAGTCCCAGCTCCGGAGAGCACCCCAGAGGGGCGCGGGTCCCAGTTGAGCACCAATGTGCCCAACTCGCCGTAGGCACTTGCCCCTTGCTCTGCGCCCACCCACGAGCCCGCGCTGGGGCCTCGCAGTGTGGAGGTTTCTTAGGACAGTGAAGCTGTTTCCAAAGAGTGGAGGGCAGTAACATTTGGCAGCGCTGATTTCAGAAAAGAGGAGCGCGCTTTTATTTTGTGAAGTTTCCACTTTTAAGAACACACGTTTTAACTGCAGATAACTAATTCGTGTTTATTTACTTTGGATAGTAGTTTTTCAAACTCCGTCTGGCAGAGTAATGCCAGCGAAAAGCCCAAAACTAGTGAAGAAATAGGAGCTTCCGGTCGTGTGATACAGATCGCCGAGACGCAAGAGCCCATGCTGTGCTCCTGACAGCGATGTCCTTCCCTCTCCTCATGAGAAAAGGTGTTTCTAAAACATAACTATAAGGCCTTTTATTTTAAAAGTACAGGGCCTGGTTCCAAGCGTCAGAGAGAGAAGGGCTGACGGCGGGGAAGCCGCGCCCGGACGCCCTGCTTCCGCCCGGGCTGCCGCCGGCTTCCCACGCTCGCTTTGTGTTGCCGAAGAACCGCACAAAGCTCACTGCTCGGGGCGGTCTGCGGAGAACCTGAGCAGCGAAACGGGAGACTTCCCCGAGATGTGCGGTGGAGGAGCAGGACCGCGGGCAGATTTCCCACTCATACTTTTATTTCGTACCAGAAAAGGAAGATTTTAATAAAATTTCTGCATGTACAGTTTAAAAACTAGGACGTTCTTGTCTATCGCCTGTTCTTTCTTCCAACATGCTTCATCTCCAGGGAAAATATTTAAAGTTTTGTTTCATCACTTCTAATTTGTCACGAAGGGGAAAGTGATGAGCTTAGTCTTACGTAGGAGAAAGGCAATTATCTTCCATATTTTCCAGAAAACCTTTAAAATAATCTTTAAAAGTTTATGCATTATGAAACATAAAATATAAAGTACAGGAATATATTATTCTCTGACAAAAGTCATTTTGGGAAGGTTTTACAAATATATCATCATTAATAATTTTCCTTCTTTTAGAAAAAATTGGGAACTATATCCATCCACATTGAACTAGTTTTTAACCTCAGACTCAGGAGACATCGCAAGTCTAATTGTTTACTCAATGCCGTTTCCAGTCTCAGCTGTATACTAAAAAGACTGGAAACGCTGAGTCAGGTCCCAACCCCCCTCCCAGCCCACCTTAGGACAAAACAATAATAATAATAATAATAAATTTTAAATGACGGAACTGCGAAAGCTTCTTGCAGATTGTTTTTACCGGTTATTTTTCTAATTTGAAATATTTTGAAATATTTTTCTGATTTGAAAATTTTCAAATTTCAGTGTTCATCAATATTATCTGAATACAGGCAAACAAGATTTAAAACGCAGGTGAGCACTAAGATTAGGTCTTTTATTCACGACACCTGTCTTCCTTCTCCTGCGATGCCGCGCGCGGGGAGGCGGGGTTGTTTCCGCACGCCCTGCCTTCCTGCCGGGACAAACGCTGGTTTCCCCGCGGCGCCCCATCCCACTTGGTCTCCCGGACCGGCCGTCCTCATCCTCGCGGGCCTGGCAGGAGCTGGCTGCCCAGAGACAGAAGGAACCACACAGACACAGCCGGCTGGGCTGCGGAGAGTCTGGAGGGTGAAGACCGTCGCGAAGAGCAGGACAGGCAGTACCCGGACCCTGCCATCCTGCTGGCCGGCGTAGTTTGGCGTCAGCTTTCACCCATAAAATGGAGATAAATTGAATCCCCTCGAAGGAGCTCTAAGCACCATCCTCGGGGATTTTCCCAGGTTCCCAGTTGGTGGATGTCATGGTTTAAAGGCTGCTGTCTTGGTGTGTTTTTGTTTTTAGTTCTTTGTTTTTTAGTGCATATTTACTGTGAATGCGCCTCTCACCCAGGCACGTTTTAGGCTCTGAACTCCTCCCAGACCTGGCGCTTCATTTGAGATTAAAAACTCCTGTTGTCCTGAGAAGCAGCGGGCTACCCACCAGCAGGTCCTGACCCGGGTTCTCCTGCAGCTCAGGCAGGCAGAGCAGGTGCAGGGTGCAGGGGAGTAGGCTAGCCCCACGCCGGCCTCCGTGGATCACAGCCGCGTATGGTGAGGAAACCGAGGCAGGAGTCACCAAGTGCACCGCAGCAGTACCCGGAGGGCAGGTGCCAATGCCCCTACAGGTATCACCCAGTTTGGATCTTGACCCCCAGTTCCATGAAGCTCAGAGGAGGCTGAGGTGCGGGTCTCCTACAATAGCAGCAGTGGGTGCTGAGAGAACCAGCTGGGAGGGTCTGGGAAAGGGGATCCTCGGGGATCCTGGGGAGGAAGCCTGGGGAAGAGTAGCGGGCTGAACACCCTGTGAGATTCCAAACTTCCTCTGGGATTCTGCCTGGAAGCAGGAGGGCCTAGACCCCACCAGGGAGGCCGATCAGCATCCAGGGCTCGGAGCTGGCAGATGGGATGGGACTACGGGCACAGTGGCCCACGGCACTCTGTGCTGACCCCGCGTTGCACGGAGGACCTGGAGGAGCTCCAGGACGTGACCACAGTGGCGGGCAGAGGACCTGGGGGGGGGTGCTGTCTGATGAGTTTGGATCCAGTCTGGCGGGATGTCCGGGTGCACCCAGCAGAGGCACGGCCAACGTGTGCATGGTCACCCAATGAAGAAGACGGTAACACTGCAGGTCCATCCCTTGTGGGCCATGTGAGCGTGCAAGCAGGCCCAGGCAGGCCTGGGTGGTCAGTGGTAGGCGCCGATGCCCAGCCAAGCCAGGGCTGTGGTCTCTGCAGTCTCAAGTGTGTGACCTCAGCAAGCGCCAGCAGCCTCGAGAATCAGGTGGACGCTGGTTTTCTGAGGGCAGCAGAGAGGCCCGGGTGGTGTGGGGCCTCTGCCGCCCCACTAGTCCCCCCGCAGCTTTCTTCAGCCACACTGCCCTCTCCCTGCTCAAACTACCCCGAGGGTTTTGAAGAAAACCTCGTGCATTGGATCCGTTTACCACGAATACCACATTCCTGTCTCTAAAAGGGAGGCTCATTCACACTGTAGTCCTAAAGGGTGTTACCAACCCGCCTGACAACGTGATTACTAACACAAATTCTTCGTCCTCTGAGCGGATCCCGGTGAGGATGCCACAGGCAGAGGACTAAGTGTTAAAGTCACTTGAAGAGACCTCTGTGTGCTGATGCTACTGACTCAGTTTTCACGTGTCTGTTTCATTTGCTTTTCCTTTTCAAGAAATTCTAAATTTAAATTCAACTTTACCATCGTGCACAGCACATGCATGCCTCGGAAGTCAGCGCCACAGCTAGGCTCAGGACACGCCCAGAGCAGCCTCGGGGGATGCCCTACCCTGCTTCAGAGCCCTCAGAGGCTGCCTGGAACTGGCCATTGCTCTCTGCTGTGCCGATGCGGGAGGCTGGGCAGGTGTGTTAAGCAAGCTGCGATTTGGAATTGGCCCCACTATTTGCTTTAGGGCAAGGAACGTGGATTTGATGGGTCTTTGAAGAACCTTCACACATGAGGTTCTGCTTTGGGCAGTGCAAAATGCTTGGAAAGCGGTTTCCTTTTGGAAGCATTTTGCCCCCAGAGCCCGACTCTCCTCCTCTGCAATGTGGCTGCGGCCTTGGCTCCTCAGTTCTGCACCCCAGAGCAGGGCATCTGCCAGACCCACGGTGGGAGCGGAGGTGAGGCCGAGTCTGCCCTGCGCCGACCAGCTTCGCGGGTGCGCAAACGCTCAGAGCTGAGCCGGCACCGGCTGGTGTCACAACGCTGCCATCAGCCTCTCTCCCCTCGCACAAAGCTCTCGAGGGTGCAGTGTGGGGCAACTGGCGTGCTTCTGTTCTGCCTTATGAAAAGGGCGACAGCTTCTCTCCAATCACCCTGGTCACCAAGTGGCACGGTGCAGGGGCTGGCACCCTCCTTGCAGAGGTGTCTAAATAGCGCTGATCAGAGCCCCATCCAAGTGAATGACAGAGCCCTGTGCCCTGCACCTTCCCTGCCCTGCAGGTGCAGAGTGTCACCCCCGCTGCACCCCAATCCTCTGGGGACCTGTGAAGCTGCCATGCCTTGCACATGTCTGTTTGGACTGGCTTTGTCAGAGGGTCCGTCCCTGCTAGCTGCATCCCCATCAGGTCCCCCACCCCTGGAGGGGACAGAGACCGCCCCCCCAGCCCGTGTAAGCCTGCACAGATTTTAGGGGACAGGGCACAGGAAGGTGTGCTGGGCCCCCTTGTAGGCCACACCCCACCCTGTGCCCCGCTACCAGACAAGGGTGGGGTGGATGAGCAGCTGGAGTGGGGCCTCACCCCAGCTTGCCTCTGCCTGCTGGCCAGACCACACCCCCACTTTTTTTGAGACAGGGTCTTGATGTGCAGTTCAGGCTGGGCTTGAACTCAGTATGTAGCCCAGACTGGCCTTGAGCTTGCCGAGATCCTCTTGCCTCAACCAAGTGCTAGGTTACAGGATGCGCCACCACACCTGGCTCAGCTCCCTCTTGAAAAATAAATTATTTTTAACCGATATGTAAGAACACACCATTACACATGTTTATGGGAGTCATATGATGTTTGGATACGTGCATAAATTGTGCGATGTTCAAATCAGGGTGAATAGGCACATCACCTTTTCCAGTGGCTCGAGTGTCTGTCCCTGTACAGAGATCAAGTCTACGCTGTGACAAAGCGATGCCGAGACCCTGCTTCCCAGGCTCTACAGGATAGGCAGAGGGTGGTGAAAGCCTTTCTCTGTCTGCAGTCCCCGTGTACTGCACTGTGCTGGATGTCAGGTGTCCGGGTGTCACCTCCCCTGAAAGCCTGGAGACAGAACTCAGACGGGACACAGAGGCCAGGGACTCACATGCCTGAGCCCTCTTCACTGTGGAGCCCGCTGGATCCAGGGCTGGCTTCCCTGCAGTGTCCCTGAATCAGGGCACAAGGTGAGAGGGAACCAGTTCCCATGGCCAGGCCTGGTGGGCGTGCATCAAGGGCCCAGGCGAGGAATCCAGGCGACTGCCACCTAGGTCACAAAACATCTCCTTCCATGCCACTTCTTTTTTTTTTTTTTTTTTTTTTTTTGGTGCTGAGGATTGAACTCACGGCCTTGCGCTTGCAAGGCAAGCACTCTAAGCACTGAGCTAAATCCCCAGCCCTTCCATGCCACTTCTTGAGTGTGAATGGGCTTTGCAGACACCTGAGGGGCTCATGCCTCTTCTCCTAGAGGGTGGGAGGAGGAGGAGGAGGAAGGGGAGGACAGCAGAGCTTCCCTCTGTGAACCCCCCATCTTCCCAGGTGCTACAAGGGCCCCAAGCAGTCAGCTTCCTCCCTGATCCCTGCTGAGGCCGGACTCCTGCTTCTGCTGGGGAAATGCTGGAACACCTTGGGCAGTGCTGTGACCAGAGGAGTGGAGATGCCCCTCACTCCGTGCTCTTTCCCTTCTCCTCACAGCCCTTCCTGAGGCCACCAGCAGGAGCAGGACTTCCGCTCAGTCTTTGCAAATTGAGGCAAGGTCTTGAGTCGGGCCGCCCAGCCCAGCCCGGCTGCTCAGAGCTTTCCCACTTCCAGGCTAGCACAGAGAAAAGAGCGCAAGAAATGGAAGGACACCTGCAGGGTCCACTGGTCCCCGCCCAGCTCAGGCTCAGAAGCAGAGGTCCGGGCTGTGCCGTGGCTCTGCGGTGAGCACCACCTTCCCCGTGCTGTCACAGGAGGCTCTGCGGGGTGTGGTGGGACCTCCTCCAGCCGAGGCCAATGGAATGAGCCTCAGAGGCCCCTCAGAGTCCTGGTCCTCATCTACAGGAGGAAACAACAGAGCCTTTAAACTCCCAAGGGGCTGCTGTGGGGCCTCGAGAGGCTGTGGGGATGAGAAACCCAGTCCCAGGGTGGACACTGCAGGGGGTCTTGCTCAGGGCATGTGACCAGGCCCAGGCCAGGAGGGGCCTCCATGGGGCCTCGAAGCCTGCAGCTTTAGCGGGGGAGCAGGGCATGAAGGTGGCAAGCAGAGGGGAGAGGGTGCTATAATCCAGGATGCAGAGGCAGGAGGATGCATGACTCAGAGCAGGGGGTGCTCTAGGGAGAAAATGCCCTGAAAGATGTTTGTGTGCCATCTGTGACACCAAGGATGAGCACTGAGAGGTTTTGGTTGACAGGGACAAAGAAGAAAAGTAATTTTAGGAGAAATTCTGGGTCTTAAGAAAACTCTTTTGCTATGCTTTTTCAAAGTTAAAAAACATTAGTAGCTAAAAGTAGTAGGTGCCTTTTAAAAATATTTTTTAAAATGACAAAAACTCCCAAAGAATGACCCATGATAGTGACACTTTGGAGGCCCCCAAATTGGCCAGGGGGTGGGGACAGCAGCAGAAGCAGGGCAATCACTGGAGCACTCCTGCCCTTTAGCATCTCACCTCTGCCCAGGTCAACTGTTGAGCCAGACAATTCTATCAAAACCATAAGCTGTCAGCAAATAAAGTCGATTCCCAGAAACACATAAGTGCCCGAGTCTGGGGTCCTCTACCAGAAACAAATCCAGCAGGCTTGTCCCGCCTCTGACGGGGTGGAGCACCAGGAAGGGGTGGGCAAAGTTTCAATTCCTGCTGAAGCAGAGAGCAGAGAAAGAGTACCCACAAATCAGATGTGCCCCTCCTTGCCTGCGCGTGTTGGTGGCCAGCGCTGGGGCTCCCTGCCGCCCTCGCCAACACTGGACAGCACGGGGGTGTGTTTCCTGTACTTGGGGATTCTCAGAGAAGAGGGACTGGGTGTCCTTTCTTTGGAAAATGAATGGGCCAGCAAAGAAGTACCAGGGCCTTGCCACTCAGCCGGACAGTGTGAGCTGCGCTCGGTCACACGCGTGGGGAAGAGGGAGGGTGTAACGCTCCGCAGGTCCTTGGGAGAGTTTCCCACCCTGGACGGGTGTGTGTGTGTGTGTGTGTGTGCGTGCGCGTGTGCACGTGTGAATGCATGCATGCTTGTGTGTGCTTATGTATACTGAGTACTGGACGATGGGATCTTTCAACCTAGAGACAGTAGAGATGAGATGGGGCCACACATTGCAAGAACACACCCTCCTTGAGGCAAGGCCTACTAGGGCGAGTTTGGTGGAACCGGGGCTTTGGCTGGGAGAGGGCCGAGCTGCTCCTGGAACAGAAGAGAAAGCTACAGGTGTCTCTTGATTCGCTGCATGGGCTAAACCCAGTATTCCCACTGGCCAGGGCCATGGCTCCAAGAGACGTTTCTTCTTGTGACAGGTTGGACCATGATGTGACCATGGTCAGCCTGTCCTTGAGGCTCATGAATTTTCGTGCATCTGGTGCCACTGTTCTGTCTGGTCCTGTGTCCCGCCGGGCCCTGTGACAGGCCCGGAGGACTTCAGGTGCTTGGGCTTCAGTGACTTCTGAAGAGGCACTGAAGTAGCGACAGAAAAAAGGGGAGAGAGAAAGGGAAGGGAAAAACACTTTGGCTCTAGTGGCAAGGGGCGGAGTTGGCCTTGTATGGGTCTCGGGTGAAGTATTTTTAAGTGATCATCATGTCTGTGTGTGGAGCCGAGTAGAGTCTGACCCAGGAAGGGACAGACTCAACATGAAGACACAGATGCCCAGTCCTCTGCCCTTGTTCAGTCACCCACAGGTCTCTGCAGGCCTGACAGAAGGGCCAGGAAGGAACCTGAGCAACTGTTGTCCCAACCCGAGGGTTGGGGTGCTGTCTGCAGCAGGGCTCTTGGGGGCCAGTGACGGCCCCCAGCCATGCGCTCCAGAGCCAGCGGCTTCCATGCCAGCTGAGAGCAAGCGAGGCTAGAGGGCTTGGTTAGGGCTTTTTCTCTTGGCAACAGTTTCTAGTTTCATGCCAACATTCTGCTCCAGGGTCTCGGGGTATTCTCTGAAATGGGCCACCCCGCACAGAATTCACCGCACCCAGAGGTTTATTTTGTCATCCCAGCCTTCTGTCTCACCACGGTGGTCTCCAAGTGTATTGTGTGTGTGCGCACATGTATAACCATGTGTTGTGATTTGCGCACATGTGTGCCAGTGTGTAGGCACGTGCACATGTTTGTGTGCTATGCATGCCTGTTTGTCAGGTGTGTGTGTGTGTCTATATATCTCTGTGTATAGTGTGTGTGTGTGAGTGTGTAGGCATGCACACGTGTTTGTGCATGCATGCTTGTGCTTGGATACAAACGCACACATGTGTATGTATGAGTGCACATGTGTGTGTGAGTCTCCGTGTTTGCATGGACCTGATAGCACAGGAGGAGCGGGATGATTGTTCCTGAAACCCAGGAATGACATGGCGATGGCCATGGCCACAGCCGGCACCACACTTGTGGGGGTGCCCAGTGCATCTGAGACTGGCGTGAGCCCTCTGGTCACAGCTACACCCAGGGGTGACACTCAGCGTTCCCCATACTGTTACGAGTGGCCGGGCCACATCCGGACATGAGATATTTGACCATAGTGCCTAAACGGAATGGTGGGGAATCTTAAAGCGCAGTCGGTCGAGTGCAGTATAAGATGGGGATGGGACAGAGTCTGGGAATAAACAAGAGCCTGACACAGATCAGCCAAACACCTTCCTAAGTTATAACATAGATGACAAAGGGCAACCACGTAGGGCCCCGTGAGGCCCAGAGCTCGCCCATCGGTGTCTCCTCTCAGCGAGACCCCTGCAGCGTGGGGAGCAGCATCCTCCCTGCTGCAGGCCACGCCCGCCTGGCGGGTCCCTCCCAGCCCGGAGTTACGAATGGCAGACCCTCTGTGCTCTGAGTCCTCGCTGCAGAGGAGCAGAGCTCTGTCCTGCAGCATTTGCCTGGTCACTGCTGACGCTGCCCTGGGCTCTGAGAGGGCCTCCGGCTGCTGCGTGCCTGAGGACACCACTGTCACCTCCACTGGTGGGAGAAAGTCCTGTCCAGCAAGGCACTGAGGACCCACGATGGTCCGAGAAGCGGCTGGGCAGAGCCACCACGTGGAGAGAATCAGAATCCCGGGAATGACTTGGAAGAGAAGTGGCACCCAGACCAGAGCAGGAGTTAAAAATGGAAGAAGGGACGTGAGAAGGGCTGGAGGGAGCTGGCAGCTTCGCTGCATCCCACCAAAGATGGCTCCTGGGGAGCCGGGCGTGCCAATCAGTGGTTCCCATTCCATCTCTGAACATCTTTTGCCACTGGAGCCGCCGCCACACCCGCGCCCAGGCCCTCTGTTGTGGCTGACGCGCCTCACCTAAGGCTTGTACCTGGGCCTCCTCATGGCTCTCCAGGGACTGAGCGTCACTGAACTGGTCTCTCAGTAGAGGCAAGACCAGCAACAACTAGCTCAGGAACACGCTCTCCCGCCCCGCTAGCCCGCTCCAGCGCTTTAGTAACGTTCCGGGTGCTTCCTCCCACCTCTTCCGGCAGAGTCCAGAGGCAGGCCAGGTGGCCTCACAAGGCTTGCTGTGCTCTTAATGATGCCGAGAGGTGGCTAACGGGGTGTCTTCCCTTGCAGGGCGGATTTCTGTTTTTGTTACTGTGAAATTCTGTTGCATTTCCCCTGCATTGGAGTGGGAGCAGCACCTGGGCATGGGGACTCCCCGCCACCTGCTGTCTTAGCACTGGTAATTAGGGCCAGGAATTGTCACCGTGCTTCGCTAGCAATGACCGCTCTGAGCGACAGGAGCCCGTGAAAGTGCTGTCCATTGAACCAACAGTGTGGAGCTTTCCTTTAGCAGGACTGTCCAAGCAGGAGCAGAAGTGAAAAACAGAGAATGCTAAACATATATTTAAATACAGACAAAATCTGATGACAAAGTAGTTATTTCCGAGCTCGAATCAAAATTTTAAGCAGTTTACCCCTTTCTGTCTTCCCGAGAGTTCTATGTAACAAACTTTCAGTGTCATGACTAACAGCGGCTCCTGCCAAGGGTTGCACTCTGGAAACTGCTGCTTGCCCTTTGTGATCCGCGGCACTCTGCTTATTACAGTGTGCATTATGCAGACGCTCCGGCGCAGTGATGGGACACGGTAGCCCTGCTGTGAGAATGCCTATCAGCGCTTCTTTTAAGGCCCTTTCTCAATTGTCAGCAAAGTATTTTTTAAGGTTAAAAGGTGTAAAATTATTCTGAAATGCTTTTCTGACCTGTCGCCTATCACTGCAAAGAGCTATAGTTCATTTTTTTTCTAAAATTGTATTTTTTGAAATGCAGTAATATTATAAGAATAAGCTTTATAGGAGGAAAATAGTCTCCTGAAATGCTCATGGTATTTTTTCATGCCTTCTCCTCCGACTACTGCAATATTAATAATTGTTTCAGGTTTAAAAATTATAATTTCTGATGCAGTTTTTCTTACCCGGAGGCCACATGTCTGCATTTCTAGGGTGAAATTAATATAAATGACCACCACTTTTTGCATCTTTCTTTTCTTCTTCTTTTTTTTTTTTACTATTCCTGTTCATGTTCCATACTGTCAAAGTCAGACTCACCACTGTCATGAGATACAATCTCATTATGCAGAGACGTGCAGGGCTGGCTGGCTGTCACTCTCCTGCCCATTGATTAAAGCCATGCTGGAAGTGGCTGGGAATGCTGGCAACAGAAGACTTGCATGCCCTCCTCTGCCCCAGCTTCCGTGGCAAGGTAGGCTCCAGGCTGGACAAATCACGGAAGATCTATGATTATTTTATCTTAAATCGTTGCCCTGTAGAGAGCCCTTCCCCCATCACTAACTGTTGATGCCCCACTGAAAGGTCTGGTCTATTTTGGAAGCTATTGTTGTGCCCAGGTGCTGTAGAATGGAGCTGGGTACCAGGTCCTGCGAGAGCCTGGTCCAAGGCAGAGGTGGCTCAAGGGCACCGGCTCCCTGTAGACATCATGTAGCTTGGTCAGAACTGGGCTTCCACTGAGGGGCTCTTTGGTTTTGCGTAGCTCTTGAAACCTCGTCCTCTTTTCTTGCTTGGTCCTTGAGACCCTGGAAAGTGTGCCATCCTTGTAGCACCCAGAGAGGCCTTGCCCTGCGTGCCAGTGCCCACATGCAGTCCTTGTTGGACTGACTGCCAGTTGGGACGGATCGTGAGTTCATACCTGTGTGGCTGGGAGTGAGGTGAGGGTGGCTGCATACTGCTCAGGGGACTGGCAGGTGGACTCATCCTCGGGGTGACACTGCGTGGAAGGTGTATGCGTGGGCAGCAGCCTCAGAGGACAGAGATGGCCTCAGACAGGAAAGGAGTGGGTGCCTGTCACACCCCACCTCAGACCCCGCAGCCCCGCTCTGTACTGCCTTCTCAGTGCTCACAGGAGGGTGGCCAGGGGCGCCCCATCCCTAATGGCTCTGCTGTTCCTCCCACGACACGGGACGGTATGTGCATCAAGCAAGCAATCTGTGTCCTGCTCTGCTCTGGTGTCAGCCGGACAAGAGGCGGTGCTGGAGACAGGGGCATGGTGCCAGCCGGCCTGGGGGATGCCTGGATGCCCAATCACCAAGGCTCAGGGCCACACTTCCCGGAGCTGCCGAAGCTGAGCTCATATGTCCATCCCTGTCCAGGCTCAGGGAAAGACCTGGCCTGTGTCCAAGGCTCTGTGTCTGTACAACTCACAGAGGAAGGTGTGGCAGCCACAAACCACCACTTCTGTCTCTTCTCATCCCAGCTCCTGCCACGTGGCCTCCTTTTGTTCTGGGTGGGGACAGAGGGACTGCTGGCACTTCCAGGGCCCGGCCACAGTGGCACTGCATTGGGTATATCAGCACCGAGGTCAGTAGCATCTTTCTCTGAGGTCTACCTGGACTCCTCCATGCACTGAAACCACTGGCCCGCAAGTGTCATCGATTCAAGGAACAGCCGAGACACCCACAGGACAGTTCTAGGATTTAGATCTAAGTGTCCCCCAAAGGTCTCATGTGTTCGGAAGTGGAGTGTAGGAGGCTGGTTGGATCATGGGGTGCAATGCTCATCAGTGGATGAATCTCTGACGGGCTCCCAGCTGAATGTGCTGCTGGGGTGCAGGATGGGTTGGATGAGGAGGCCTCTGGGATGTGACCCAGGAAGGCTGTTCTTGTCCCCGGCTCCTCCCCTCCCTCTCTGCTTCCTGGTGTCACGGGCGAGCAGCTGTCCAGTGCTGTGTCCTTCCTGCTGCTTCCACTGTGAGCCAGCTGACTGTGGACTGAACCCTCTGGAACTGTGAGCCAAAATAAATGTCTCTTCTTTTGAGTTGTGGGGTATTCAGTACTTTGTCTCAGTGATGAGAAAATGACTGAGACAAGAGGAAAGTTAAAATTTCCTGACATCTTCCAGTTCCAACTGAGAGAAACTTGATAGAGATTCTCCTCAAGTTTGCTAATCTTTTAAAATTTTAGGGGTGTGAACAATGCTCACTGTAAAACCGAAAGATTTCTAAGTTATCAATATTTAAAAATAAACTTAGGTCGACATGAAAGAGTAAGAATTGAATAGTATCTCCTTATCCCTGTAGCAAATGACAGTTTATGAACCAGGGAGTGGATGGAAAAGGATTGGTGAAAGGTGCCAAGCACCTGGGCGTCCCCTGGAGGGATGGAGGGGGGACACCTGGGCTGTCCCCTGGGGAGGCAGAGTTGGGACACCTGGGCCGTCCCCTGGAGGGATAGAGGAGGACACCTGGGCCGTTCCCCAGATCTTGTGGTGTCTGGGTTGTGAGACAGGGTCTTCACGGCTGCACATTGCACTAGTTTCTTCCCTCTCTCCAGACAGTGCTCATTTGTGTCCCACCCTCTGTGCTTCTCATGGGGACACCCGGGCAGTTTACCCAGACGATGCTTCCAACACGACCCCTGCCTTCTTGCTCCTTTGCTGGTGCAACAAACATGGCGCTGTCTCTCTGTCACACCCAGTCATGCTGTCTTAAGAGTGGCCCTCCATCCCTTGCCACTGCCCTGGAGGAATGGGACTAGAAGCCCTCCGTGTCTTGTCCAGGTGACCACACTCTGCCAGTGTGAAGGGTGTTTTAGATGCTGAAGTGCGCTGTCCGAGCCTACTCTTCCTCACGGATCATGCTTACCTTGTGCTGGTGTGAACAGCCCTGCTCACCAGCTCCCGCCAGCCACTTGGATGGCGCACCCCCGGGTGCATATGTGCCTGTGTGTGCATGTGCCTGCATGTGTGTACACATGTGAGTGCATGGCTAGGATGCCCACGCACATGCATGTGCCTGTGTATGTGTGCATGTGCGTGTGCATGTGTGTGTAGTGTGTGGCCTTATTTGGCTTGCACTTGCAGTGACACTCATTTGTAAGCCTTTAGTTTGTCCTCCCTGATTCTGACACACAGCACTGCCGATGCTGCGCAGCCCCACGGGGACCTGGTCTCCTGACCACGCTGCTTCCTCCAGGCTCTTTGTTCATAGTGGGGCTGGTTTGCCCATAGCACAGATAATTTTAATTAGTAGTCAGTGTGAGGAGGGACTTATGAATTTTGTAAAACGCCAAGTGCTGTGAGACAGTTGTGGTGTTACTGCAGTGGACTCTTAGGGCCCTGGAAATGCCGGCGCCTCGAGTGTGGGTGTACTTGGCCAAAGAATGGGCCCTGAAACATCATCTTTGGAGCTAGCTCTGAACAGGTCTGTGACTGCGAAACACAGTGATTCTAATTTGGATCTCTCTTTCCTCCTTTGTAAAGTGAGAAGCGTGAGGTCTGCCTCATGCCGTGGTGTGTGGATTCAGGGACGGTGTAGATAGGATGGGCACAGCCCCCAGCAGGCGGCAACGGCCCAACTATGCTGGCAAACACTCCTCTGCTGATCATCTTCCCCACCCTGGAAAAATGTTTAAAAACTACAAAGTCAGTCAACAAGCATTTAGGGAGAACTTATTATGTGCTCGGCCCTGTGCCGGCTGCTAAGGAGCTGGGTGCAATGTGGGCCTTCAGGACTGGCTTAAGCCACGCAGCCAGCACACGCTGCTTAGGGACTGGGGAGATCCGCCCCGATGGCTGGGCCGAACCACCCGTACATTTCCAGGAGGAACTCTGTTCCTGCAGCAGCATCCCATTCACTGCCACCCCCAGACAGTGCCTTTCCTTGGCTGCGTGGACAGGACTCTTCTCCATCTCACTTAGTCCTGAGCAGTGTGGAGGGAGCCTAGAGGCGAGCACGTGTGCTGCCACCCCACATGGGATCTGCCTGGGCCCGGGACACAAGGCGTGTGAGGATGGCTTCGGGCACCCGGGAATGTGCAGTGGCCACGTGGTCACCAGTGGCCAGAGGCTCCCATCACTGTGGGCATATGGTGGCATGAGTGACCCGGTCGTCTCTACCCTGTCGTTTGTCTTCATGTGCAGAAGCCTTTTAATTTTATATGATCCATTTGTTGATTCTTGATGTTCTTTCTTGTGCGGCTGGGGTTGTGTTCAGAAAGTCGTCTGTGCCTATGTCTTCAAGAGTTTTACATGTTTTATCTTTCAGCAGATTGTTTCTGTGTTAACACTTAAGTCTTTGATCCATTTTGATTTTAGTTTAGTATGTGCAAGAGATATGGGTCTAGACTCAGCCTTCTGCACGTGGCTAGCCAGTTTTGCCAGCAGCCTCGTTAGAGTCCACGTTTCCTCCAGTGCATGTTTTTGCCCTTTTGCCAAAGACTGGATGGCCGAATGTGCCTGTGGTTGCTTGTGCGTCCTCTATTCTGTTCCACTGGGCCGCTCGTCTGCTTTAGGGCCAGTACCAAGCTGTTGTTATCACTGTAGCTGTGTGACAGAACGGAAATCTGGGATTGAATGTTTCCTGTTTTGCTTTTGTCACCCTGGATTGCTTTTGCTATTCTGTCTTTTCTGGTCCCATATGAATTTTTGGGTTATTTTCTCTAAGTCTGTGATGAATGCTGTTGGTATTTTGATCAGGACTGCATTGAATCCGTTTATCGGTTTTGGTAGTATTTCTTTCATGGGGGCAGGGCAGGCAGTGCTGGGGAGGGAACTCAGGGCTTTGTCCTGCTAGGCAAGTGCTAAATCTCCAGCCTGTTTATCAGTTTTGGAAGTGTGGCCAATTTGACTCTCAGGTCTGTGTACCCAGGAACACAGGACGTCCTTCTATTTCAAATGTCCTCTTCGATCTCCAAAGATAGAATTTCTTAGGTGCAAATAGGAGCTCTAGGGTGTAAAATCCAGCTGTGTATGCTAAGAAGGCTGAGCACCACGACTCGTGTGGAGACTTGAAGTTGTGGCTGAGGTGCTACCGGGAGGGAGACAGGCAGCTGGCTGCTCACAGGGCCGAACAGAGCGGTGCTTTTGGAAACGGCTGTGCAATGGGGGTGACAGCTCCCTCCCTGTGCATGCTCCGACACCAGCAGAGAGGGCGGGTCCTCTGTGGTGGCCCCTCCGAGGAGTGTGGGCACAGTGGACCCAGTGCAGAGCAGATGTTGAGGCACAGAGCCTGCAGTCTGCCAGGCACCAGGACCAAGGCTGGGGCTGCTCAGACTGTGGAGGACATTTGGGTGGAGGGCATGGATGCGTCATGATGGGCCTCAAGAGCTGGGGAATGAAGTGCTTTCCAACTAGTCCTTATCAAACTAGAATGCAAATGAAGTCAGTGCTTCATTGTGTTGGGTGATACTTAGATTCTTTGTAAAAGTGGTCACGTGTGCAGGATGTGGCTCAGGTGTTCTTGGAAGTGAGAGTGGACGTAGCGGGGTGTGAGGGCAAGGGCGAGCCTCTGGCGCAAGCTGTTTGTTCTTTGGTCTTGGGAAGCTCTCGCCGCTGAGCAGACCTTTACAAGCTGAAAGCTGAAACCGTGTTAAAGAGAAGGCAGAGGGTGTGACATCAAAAGCCATGAACTGGTGGAAAGAGAAATCGCCAGGGTGAAAGGGCGCCCAGAGGGTGCACCCTTCTCCCGGGAGCCCAGCAGCCTCACAGCCCACTTGTGGGGCCCAGGGAGGGGCACCCCTTCTGAGGGACCCGGGGCCGTGGCCCTCGATCAGCCCACATGCGCACCTGACTTCCGGAGAGCAGCTCAGTAACAGTCCAGGTAGTTTTATCTTCTAATAAGAACACAGCCGACAGCACAGCCCACTCGTGTTTACCACCATCACTCACCTCCCAGCTCTGGGCCGCAAACAGTGCGGTCAGCAGCTGAGGGGCCCTTCACTGCACTTCCCACAGGACGCCCGTCTGCAAAAGAGACTGAGAGTCTGCCTGTGAATGGCTCTCAAGCATAACTTCCCTCCAGCGAGGGCGCACCCATCACGGTGGGTCAGTCGGGAGCAATCCCACAGACAACCTGCCCTTCTCCTCCCCTTCCCTCCTCCCTCTCGCTCTCTTTCTTTCTCTTTCTTTCCTTTCTCCCTCCCTCCCTCTCTCTTCCTCTTACTCTTTGAAGATCATTCAAGAGTCTATCCCTCATGTTCAAGAAAAAAAAAAAAAAAAGGATTACTCTAGTGATGGTTCCGCAAGTGAATTTTAGGGGTGGGATGACAGAAGGCTGACCCTGCAGCACAGAAGAGCAGCGACATGGAGAACGTTGTGCTCTGAAGGGTAGGGCTGAGTTTTGCCCACAACATTTGCCCAATTAGAAAAGAAAGAAAGTAGAGAATGGGGACAGAAGGCAGGAGGGAGGGAGGGAAAGAGCGAGGAGAGGGCGCCTGTGTAATTGGACATGAAAAAGCAGATTAGCACCACTTTATGCACTGACACTGATGTCCCATCTTGATAGTCCTGTATAAAACTCTTTTTATCACATTTGCTAAAGGGTGTTGTGGTTAAAGAAAGAGTCCAGTACCTTGCAAAAACTAGCAGTTTCTTGCTGACTGGGCATTTAAAGTGTTTAGAATTGTGTGGTAACATAATAATAACGTTATGCCATTTTTAATTTTAGACTTTTGGGAAGCATTCATGTCTATGTCTGTTTTCTTGTTTGGTTTCCTTTTGGATTTTTCGTTTGTTTTTGGGACCTCCTTCTACCTCCAGCAGTGCTTCTCCAGTAGTCCCTGAGTAAAAACCATACCGGCCTGCTTTTAAATCCACTGCAGACTCTACTTTGCAGAATGAAATAAAAATAAATCACTAGGTACCAAAAGACAGAGACGGACAGAAGAGAGCCCTGAGGAGAAGAGGTGCGTCAGACCAGCTTCCAGGGTTTCTCTCCCCTTGGTGTTTATGGCCGCATGAAGTACGTGCTGGGGGGCCTAGTGGGGCACCCACAATGGACCCCTTCACCAAGGGAAAGATGGCAGCCTTCCACACTCATGCCCCTGTGAGCGCACTGGGAGCTGGAGGAACCGGAGTCCTCAGGGCCACTGTGCCTGCCCTGTGATGTCACCTCTGTGCAAAGACGTCTTTCTACGCAGAGTCCCTGAACATCCTGAGTGCTGGGGACATCAGCATGTTCTCGGCACTGACACTGTTTGTGATACACATCATCTTTCCATCTGCAGCAGGCTGGACTCTGCGGATAGGGATGCTGCTGGTGTCCAGCACTGGACAGGGGTGGAGCAGGGATGTCCCACTCTGATCCCAGATCCCAGTGGCTGCTCAGTGCCTGGCAGATGACACATCTGTCCCCTGGGTGAGCAATCGTGGTGATGTGAAAGAACCAACATTTTTCTCTTGGACTCAGCAACACTTACAGTCAGAACCTAAGTACTTAGTAAATAGACTACCTGGTGTTTCTTTTGGCCTGGAACACTGCAGAAGAAGTTCTAATGCAAACTCATCCTGGAAGTGTGGGCCGCATCTTACTGGCTGCCCTCAGGGCTCGTGCATCTCCTTGAGTCAGGGAATGGGGGAATGAATGAAAGAACGTGTGTCAGTCGCCAGTCAGTCCCGCCCCCTGTGCACTTGGGGAGCCTCCAGCCACGTGGGACCTTCCCATGCGCCATAGGTTGGGGTTTTAGCGACATCGCAAAGACAGCACTGATGGCTTGGCTAATTCTCCATCTTCTACTGAATGTCTGTTTCCAAACAACGTTTTAAAGTCTTCCGCATCGAGCCGGAGAAAATCCTCAACTTGTTACATCACCAGGACTTTCAAGTGCATTTTGCCCAGGAAGGAATCTGAGGTACGAGCCCGGGAAGCAATGCACTGTGCTCGGAGACCTGTTTGCGTGGAGAAGGTTGAGCTCATCCTGGAGACCGCCCTGCGAAAAGGAAGCTGCAGCCACATGGCCCAGGGCATGCACCGAACGCTGGGCGGGCGTCTGCTCTCAGAGACGGGCTTGTTTAAATTACGGAAATGTTTAAAGCTCCGTGAATTTCTTTCTTCTCTAAATCATTCATTACTCCTGGATGTTTTAACTAATGTTTTCCTTCTTTGACATTTGGACCTACTAGACTTTTTAAAAGTCACAAATTGTCCCTAATAACAGCACAAATTATGTAGGCTGTTGACTATTTGAGCATTTTTTAGCACTTTATCTTTTGCGTGTTACAGAGCAATCATTTTCATTAACCATTCCTCATATCCAAACAAGGTGGCAGTTTAGCATAATAATAAAGCAATTTCCTGTTCTGTGATGTTGACATGGAAGTCCAAGGAAGTGACACTCTATGCGGTCACAGAGCAGAGAAGTGCCAAGCTCCGGGGAAAACATGGACGGGGGACTTGGAGGTGCGGAACGTGCAGTGCCCACGTCTGCCGCTTGGGCTCCTGTGCTCCAGACTGGGTGCTGTGGGCACCCCAGAGCAGCTGGGCTACAGGACTCCATGTGCACCATTGCACTGGTCTGCCTGGAGAACACAGTGCTGGGCGAATGTTCCTCTCCCGGGCACCAAGATACACTGACTTCTGCTTAAACACTGTGAACATGCTGCTCCCGATTAGCTAGGGCTCCTGTGGAGTGGAATCAGGAGTAGAGAAGTACTTTTCTGTGAAGAGAGAGGAGGGGGAAGGGCGGCAAGGAGAGGGGAGACAGGAAGGGAGGGAGGGAAGAGGCACTTGGCTTCCCCTCTGGGGTCCAGGAGAATCATCCCTGGTTCTCCATGGAGTCACCATGGCCCTGTGGCCGAGAGTTTCTCTTGTGGGCCACGGAGGGGAGATCTCTACAATTCCAGCTTCCTTCCTAGCTGGCTGTGTGCTCCGTGGGACTCAGCTTGGCCTCCCCCAGGAGTGGACCCGAGTGACACTCGGGTCTGTGGACAAAGAGCCTGTTTGTGGCATGAAGTCCTGCGGGTCTGGGCAAGCACAGCCCTCCGGCTCTAGGCAGGGGCTAATGGGCTGCACCATGGCTTGCACGGGACACAGCAGGCTGTGAGCTGTGTGCTCTGACTTGCAGGGAGGCAGGACTCTGTTTCTGCGGTTCTCCCTTCTCCAGTTGCCATTCTCATTTCTTTAACTTCTCTAGACGCTAATTCTACAAGACGGTGGAAAAATAAAGGCCATGAATTAAAACTCATGAACTGGGTTTGCACCCTCTTCACAGTGGACCCCAAAGAAGCCAGATGGGAATAGTGCTCAGAGCCCATGTCCATGTGTCCTAGTGACCCCGGGGGCCAAGCTGTGGCGCTGCTGGAGGTGTGGGGTCCAGGCAGGTGGCACAGGCAACCACACTTGCCTCTCTCAGACCAGGGATGGGAGGCCTCAGCCAGTCCTAGGCGCCAAGCCCAGGAGCCTCAGGGGCCTCCCCCCAGTCACAGTCCCCTCCTTCCGACACCTATGCCAGGCGCTGCCTCTCCGTGACTCTTCTGAAGTCCCTCCCATCCCAGGCCCATGCAGCTGTGTGCCTGGCACCTGGGTGTGACTTCTCCTCCCCACCCCATCTGAGCAGCACACCAAGGCAAACGGACTTCAGCTCCTGGGCCTGCAGGCTACCAACACTGTGAATGGCCATTGTGTCCCCTCCACTTGATGCGCATACAGCAGGGTCTGGAGCTGACATTTTCTCTGTATCCCTAGGTGCTAGCTTGGGGGACCAAAGGGCAATGTGAGTGAAAGACATTTGTCCAAAACATCAGCCTGCGGTGGGCTGGGGAAGTACTTTCTTTTTCTTTCTCTCTCTCTCTCTCTCTCTCTCTCTCTCTCTCTCTCTCTCGTTCAACTTGTGGTTTTAAAAAATGTCTTTGAGCTTCTTTTTCCTTCCTTCCTTCCTTCCTTCCTTCCTTCTTCCTTCCTTCCTTCTTTCCACGATTTACTTCATGAGAGTTAATCTCAAAGAGAATAAATGGTATTTTCTAATGCTCTCCCTGTTTGTGGGGCGTAATTCAATTCCAGGTCTTGAAGTGACGTGTGCTATATGATCACGCATCATACAGGTTTTGAAGCTCTCTGTGCTCATTTGCAAATCAGAGCAGTTGCATGCCTTGAAGCCTGGAGGTCACCCCCACGCCACAGGCAGCTCCCTGTGACAGAGGGGAGCCTGTCAAGGGTGACACCATGGTCATGAGCTGGCGACACTAATGTCTCTGCCTCTGCATGTGTCTTCTTAGTTCTTCCTCTTGGGATCCACACTCCTCTGTCTCAGCCACTTCCCTCGAGACACTGAGCTCCGTGCAAAAGGCACAGTGACACTGCGTCTCCACAGGCCTCCGGAGAGAAGACGGTTGGCGGCAGCTGCTCCTGTTTTCTCACTTCTGATGTGAGGGCAGGATCGTGCAACTGAAATTGGGAGGAGGGGTTAGATGTCAGGGGAAACAGACTGGAAAATGGGCGACGTCCACGCTGTGGGTGGGGGGGAGTCCCTGCCTTGTAGGGAGAATTCCTCGGCTTTCGGAGGTTGGGGGATGACCATGGAAGGCCAGCCGTGTCATCGCATCTCCTGACTACCTGCACATCAGCCTCCACTTTCTTCTGGCAGTGGGTTCCTGCCCCTTGGCACAGCGGCCCGTGCTGCTCCGCCCGTGGTCTCCGTCCTGGCAGCCGGTGGTGCGGGAGGGGCCATCTGGTGCCCAGCGCAGCTTCCCGGCCTGGCGGGGTTTGAGGACGCAGCCTTTCTTTGACTGGACGAGGAAGCCGCTTCACATCCCAGGTTGTGAGGCTCTTCATGTGCCGAGCTCTGAGCACCAAGGTTACGCTTCCCCCAGCAGAGGGACAGTGGGGACAGACAGACAGCCACAGATTTGTTGGAAAAACTAGGAAATGCCAGGAACGGCAAAGCCACCATGGGGCCGGGCTCCCCAGTCCTGGTGGAAAGGACGCTTGTCCCCAAGACTGAGCCAGCGGTTCAGGCCAACAGTTCAGTGAGCGGTGGTGCTGCTCCTCCAGGCCTCCCTCGGTTCTCAAACGGCACAGAAGAGGCAGGCGGGACACAGGAGCACGAAGTCCAAGGAGCAGCTTCCTCAGACTTCATGAGGATCTTGGGGACATCAAGGAGCGAGGCCCTGGAGGTGGGGTGCCTGGCCCGTGGCACTGAGTGCACAGTGTCCTTAAAGTAGAGCCAGGCCCCATTTACATGCAGCACCAGGGACATGAATCCAGGGATGTTATGAAGTACTCAGGGTCCCAAGAGAATCAGGAATTTCTGATGAAGAGGGGGCGGGACTCGCGGAGCTGCTGCTGGCTGGAGATTCCTGGGTTAGCTGGAGGTTCAAGAATCCAGGCACCCTGGATCGGTCCAGGAGAGTCATTCAGAGGAGCAGGAGTGAGCCAGGACCAGGCTGGGCCTTCTCCTAGGCCTCCCTGGCACAGTGCAGAGAGAGCAGCTTCCTCAGATGGAGTCCCTGAGCCAGGGGCCTGCCCAGCTCATCTGCCATTCTGGGCAGCTGGAATCCAAACCTCTCCCAGCTGCCGTCACCAGGCTGGCGCCCCGTGGCCTTTGTGGCAACGCCCTCCCACGCTGTCACTCAGACCCACAGAGGCTGGCCCGTGGTGAAACAAATGAAAGATGCAGTGTTGGGTTGGAGCTGCCGAGCCAGGCCTGCCCGCGGGTGGCACAACGGACGGCTCCTCCTGGCGCTGGGAGGCGGGCTGCGCACCTGCAGGGCGAGACTCTCGGGCAGACACCAGCGACGCAGGCTGCTCTCTGCCCCTCGAGGCCTAGAAAGGACAGCTGGAGAGCACGGGCGGCGCTGCAGCTGCCACTGCTGGGGATGCTGGAGACGGGTTTCCAGCCACCGCAGCCCCTGCTGCCTGCATACCCTGCCCCGCAAGTGCAGTTGTTTCCTGTCTACACAGGTGGTGGCTCACAGTCCAGCTCCGAGCCTGCTCCTGGTGAGACCCGGGCCAGCGGGGATGGTGGCAGGACTCAGACCTCCCCAGGGTCCCAAGTGTTAGCACAAGGGCCGTGCCCTTGGCCTGGGGTCCCCTGCAAACTGCAAATTGCTGCAGCTCCCCGAGGGCCCTCCCGGGACACTGCTGTTTCCTCTGCTTTTGTTCTCCTGGCATTTAGGAAATGGGTCTTCCTATTCCCCTTCCTCCCTCCCTCCCTCCATCCCTTCCTTCCTTCCCTCCTTCCCTCTCTCTCTCCCTCGCTTCTTTCATTTCCTTTCTCTCATTCTGAAGCCAGCCCAGCAGCCCAGCCCAGCCAGTATTTGGTGAGGGTGTGATTATGGTGGTGCATGGGACAGCAGCCCACCCTGACAGTACTGCTAATGGCTCAGGCTGCCTGACGGGGCCGGGGGACCTTCTCCTGAGTGTCTAACCTGGTTTTACCCACACCGCCCTTCACCGAGCAAGACAAAAAGCAGGTTCCCAGAGGAACGCAGGGGAGACCCAGCCCACAGCCCCCACACTGCAGGACAGAGCCGGTGTGGCAGGGTCCAGGCAGCACACCTGGGGACGGGTGTGCTGGGCCGTGACGAGGGGAGCTGTCCCCTGCTGCCCTCTTGGAGGGCTGGTCGGTCCAAGTTTCTTAATTACTTGGCTTCAAATCTTCCCGCTGGTGAACAAGGCCATGACGGCGTCTACTGCTCAGGCCAGGGGAGCAGGAAGGCTGGGGGCCACTGCGTAGTGCCGCTGGGGTGCCCGGGAGGGCTTGGTCCAGGCCTGCCTTCCTACGGCCCAGAGGGTGTCGATGGTTGTAGGGGAGCAGGGCTGGTAAGTATTTTTCTTTTCTTTCTCCCTCCCCTCCCCCCCTTTTTTTTTAAAGAAATGGAATTTTAAAACAGCCAGCAACTAAGGCAAACTCCCAGGATAACAGTCTTAACAATTTACATAATGTGGGGCTGGGAGGGGGACGAGAGTAGGCCTTTTAAATGTGTGACATGGTTTAAAATAGTGAACCTTGGCTGGCATTAAACCTCGTCCTGGCAGCACAATTAGAAAGCACTTAGGATGGCTCGGCCAATCAGCGCGCTTGATTGGCCGTGTCCCTAACCCTGTAATCTTTCCCCGGGGCGCAGCGCTCGGAGCTCACCGCTGGCTGGACCGGTCCACCAGGCTGACTGTCAGGGGCGGCTAATGTTCATTTCAGAAATATTACTTTTTGTTGCTTTGGTCCATGTTCCCAAAATGTCAATCCCAGATAATGGGGCCCTTTGTTCCTGCCTGATAATGCTGATTACCGTGGAGGTTGCCACTGCAAGGGACACTGGGGACCAGTGGGCTGAACACCAGGCTGCCTCGGCACCACCTGGGCCCATTCCTTGCTCTGTGGGGACATCTCGAGGGCCCATGTGAGAGTCGCACTTCCGCTCTGTTGGTTTCTTTATTGCAAAGCGGGGCTGATGGCCCTCATCTGTCACACCACCCCGGCCTAAGGAATAATTACTTATATTTGGAATCTGTGAACAACTAACACTCAGCCCGAAGGACGGTGTGCTCCTGCATCCTTCCATCCAATCTGCCCGTCCTGATCACTGGCATGGTGACAGCTGCGGTCCACCCCTATCTTCCAGGTCTGGCTTTGAGGCCCCAGGACCATGCTGCTCCACGTGGCAGACATATGCAAGTACACATGCAATACGTAACATCCCAAAACATGGCAGGAGGCCCTGGATGCACGCTATGAAGGTGTGCCAAGGACACACACGGTCTACGTGGAGGCCGAGGTGCTGCCAAACCTCAGCCCTGTGGCATCGTCTGATCTTGTGTGACCTTGGAGCACCTCCTGGACCACTCTGAAGTCTGACCACCTGTCTACGAGCTGCTGTGAAGTGAGGACTATCTCAGTGGGCTGTTGTGGAGATCAAAGGAGGAGGCTGCCAGGAACCCCAGCTGTGCCTGGTCACAGGCCAGCTAGACACCACCGTCTCCACGCCCCTGTCCACCGGCATCCTGACAGTGGCCTCGTGGGGCACACGCTGTACACCTCAGCCCAGGCCCTGTGGTGTGCAAGCAGGAGTCATCCAGCAGTACTGTGCCTCTGGCCCTGGGCATGACTAAGAGCACGTATGCTGCACCAGGGCACACCCATGTGTAAGGCCCTGCTATGTTGTCACACCTGTTGGCTCAGGCAGAGTCTGTGCGGATGAATTCACGTGGGACGAGAGGAGCAGATCGGGAGACTGTGCTGGTGTGGTCATGTGGAAGCAGAGAATCCCGAGTCTGCACAGCGGGGAGGAAGAACATCCTGCCGGAAAGGTGGGGAGCGGGCAGGGAGGGCCGGGGTTGCTGCCCGGGACTCAGAGAGACACAGTTCTTCTGGCAGAAGGCAGGGGAGGGGCCTGAGGGACAGCCCCCAAGCAGCCCACGGGTCCACGCAGGGCAGAGCAGGCCCAGGACATGACCTGTCACAGCCTCTTCACGCCACCATGAGGACACTGAACCCTAATCCTCAGGGAATCCCTGCAGGTGCAGAGCCTGTTAGTGTCACGCAGCCCCACGTGGGCACATGCACACCACACGGAGCACACACCGTGAACATGTGCACAAGTGCGCACGCACACAGGCATGAGCACACACGTGCACACCTATTCGTGTGTGAGTGCACATATACATATACACAGGCATTTACAGATGTGAGCACACATGCGGGTGCCAGAGCACACATACACATAGATGCAGTCACACATGTGCACCCACATGTGCATGCACACACAAACATATACACACATGTGAGCATACACACATATACATACACATGTGCGTGCACATTTACACCTGCATATACATGTGCACCCTCCATGGGCATGAGCATACACACATGCTAGCACACATGTGGACAACACACGCACACAGGTCTATGTGTGCATGTCTGCCCATGCCCTTTACTTCACGGTGCATTTTGCTCCTGCCTGTGGGCACGTGGGGACTCACTGCAGCCTGCGGGGTACCCGCCGAGCCGCCGCCTCGCCCCTCGGCAGAAGCCCTAAGAGCTTGCTTCATGCAGCTGCCAGCCACACACACAGGAACGCTCGTCCTCATTCCTGCGCCAGCCCAGCAGTGGCCAAGGGTGCCAGGCACAGGTGGGCAGCCTCAAGTTTACCTTGGGGCTCGGTGGCTTCCCGGCCTTCTTCGTCTTGCAGCATTCAGCTGCTCCCTCAGTGCCCGGCTCTCAGCTCTTGGCGCTCAGCACACAGCCCAGCCTAGGATGGAATGGGTGTCCCTCCCCACACGTGTCGGCAGCCATGTGCCAGGGCCTGGAGGAAAATCACTTTCTGAATAGCTGTGAGTGTTTAGAAGTTAGATGGAGGCACAAAGGGCAATGTCAACTGTGTCTTTTCCCTGTGAAACCACGATCTTGTGTGGCCTTGTCGCCCACTCAGAGTGAGCCCGGGGCCCTTCACGGTCACTCTGGCATCTGGGATGCTTGCTTCGATTCTGAGCTCATGAGTGTTAAAAGGTCTGTCCCCTGACAGCCTCTTAATGTCCACGCTGGCTGCACGGCAAGTCGTAATGGAGCAGCACACAGCGCTCGCTCCTGGAAGTCAGAGTGTCTTCCTCTGCACTGACACCATGTCAGGGTCTGCGCTTCTCTATGCTAATGTCTACATATTGCACAAATAGAGCACACATCAAAATTATGCACCTCTGCATGTAGAATCCCACAAGTGCAACTCTGTGTCAGCGTCTGGTGCTGTACAGTGAACGTTTTCCAGAAAGGGCGGCATCTCTTGCTACTGCTTTCACGAAGCCCCGTAATGTTGGAAAAAGAAGGCAGGCAGCATGTCAGCATTTGTGAGCCTGAAGAACACTGCGAACAGCAGGAATTCAGTGTTGCGGCATCGCTCGGTGCGTGCAGGGCCAGCGGCAGCTGCTCTTGGGTGAAGTCTGTCCTTGCAGTGTGGCGGGCTGGCTGTTTGTGAGGAGAACTTGTGTTTGAATAACCACAGGGTGAGTGTTGAGGTGCCCGGACCCTGGATCCCAGTCTGTTCTCCTTTCAAGTCATGCCCAGCCTCGGTCCCTTCCCCACGACAAACACTGCAACAGGTCAGTGCTGTTCAGATGACCCATACAGTCTGAAGCCAACCCCGAGAGATGCAAGCAGAATTTTGGGCCAAATATCAAAATAATTTTAGCATGGCACCTGAAATCATATGGTGCCATGTTTCAAGTAGGAATCGAATTGAAAATAACCTATGTGCATCACATGGAAAGTAGGGCTTTAGAGGCGCTGGCTTGGGGTGTGGTTGTGTGGGGCAGATACAGGGTTTTGCTAGAAAATACTTTCCTTGTGGCGGGATGTAGTTAATAGGGTGACTGAGACCAGAAGGTCTGTTCCTTGCACAAAATAGCATTTGAGAAGTTAAAGATCTCTCCCTAGGTTCGCAGCCACACTGCTGTTCCAGCAGCTCTGTGAGGGATGAGCTGCAGACACACGCACTGACAAAGCCCAGAAAGCCACAAGCGTGCAGGACAAAGGGTATGGCCTCTAGTGACCAAGGGCGCAACCTCTAGGGACCAAGGTCATAGCTTCTGATGCCGTGGTCAGCGGTGCTGCCTCAGCGCCCATCAGTGCTCAGAACCGCCACCCACTGCGTGTTCTGTAGCCACCCTGCCACGGGCCCGATGGTGACTGTCCCATGTGATGCTCCCATTCTCCAGTGGACCCTCCTGTGAAGGGGAAACCAGAGCTGAGGAGGGATGAGGCTGTGCCCAGTCCCTGGGTGTGGACGCCCTCACCTTTCCTGTAACTTGGAGACACTGGGTGCTCAGCTCCTCTTGGACTCCTCAGTAAACATGAGAGACATTGGCAGGATTTCCACTGGTACACAGCACTGACATCTGTCCTGGGCTCCAGAATGCTGCAGGCTCTGCTCTCCTCAGCCAAGAAGACCCAGGAACCATGTTGGAGCTGCATGAATGCACCCTGCCGAGGCCACCCCAGCCAGCGCTCTGGACAGAGGCTGTCCACACAGATGGTTAACAGCCTCCTGGACCTTTCTTCTGCCTACTTGGTTGTGTGTACATCCGCTCCTCCTCCTGGGTATAGGAGAGGATTTGGTCCCTTGGCACTTAGACCCAAGCTAACTTCACTGTGCATTCACCAAAACCTGCTGTTGGCCAGGGGCGTTGCAAAGTCAGCTCAACTAGACCTGGTGGCACTGTGGACAGGTGTCCTCAGGAGGCACATGATGCCCTGTGGCCGCAGCACCACATCCATAGTGACACAGCAAAGGAGGCTGGAAAGTGACCTTTTCATCTGAAATAGCAAAGAGCACCATAACCAACAGCCAGCAACCAAAGCAGTACCGACTCTGGCAGAGACAAAACCAACTTCCTTTCTTCCTGGCTCCAGGACTTGTGACCACCCACACACATGTTGGAAAGTCGTATTTGAGTGAAATTTCACCCGAGCCCAGCAGGATGTCTCCAACAGTGGTCAAGTACTTCCCTGAAATCCCTGCCAGCAGTCCCAAAGGCAGATGTCCCTCCAGCTCCTCCGCTTCAGCACCTGGCCGTGCCATGGCTCCGGGATGCACGCAGAGCAGCCCAGGCTGTCTCCCTTCCCAGGGTATAGAACCTGATCATAAAACTAAATGAAGAAATGGCCGGGTGCGGGGGGAGCTTGTGGAGAATTGCAGCAGGGAGAGGAGTGTGGAGCCGTCGAACAGTCCACGGGTTTAGGCTGTGCAGAAAGGAGTACCCAGTGCCACCTGGGGCAAGGAGAGACTGGAGGGGAGGACCCTCGTGCCCGCCTAACCCAGAAGGTGCAGGAAAAGATGGGGTGCCTGGAAGGGCCTGCTGAGGCTCACAGCAGCGGAGCCTGGGTGAGGTGAGAGCTGTAGCCAGAGAGGAGGAAATGCAGGGAAGTCAGTCGACAAAGGCTGTACATGTTTGAGATCCTTCTGGTGACAGGTGGGTTGCGTGTGGCCGGCGGGGGGCAAAGCTCACCACTTCACATTGCTGGGAAGGCTGGACTGAGGAACTGGCAGGGAAGAGGATGGGGCATTGGTGGACTTCCAGTGACTGGGTGGGCTGGCAGGTGACTGGTGGTAAGGAAAGGAAAGAGACATGAAAATTAATATGTAAGTGTGGCCCTCGGACAGGATGAAAATGGAGTCACCTGGGGGCGGAGAAAGCTGGAGACAGAAGGAATGCGCCAGGGAAGTGAGAAGTCAGGAGCTCCAGATGTGCTGGGCCTTAGGCAGAGAGAACACACAGGCAGTGGTCTGCGGGGCCGCGAGCTGGAAGAGGGCCGGGTTGCAGACAGCTGTGGTGACGAAAGTGAACGGGACTGTCGCGTGCATGTCCCTCCACGTTAGAAAGCTGAATGTGAGTTTTTGGTCTTCGCTCGGCTCAGGGCAGCCGAGTTGTCAAACGACCGACAAGCCTCACTGTGGATGAGGGAGATGAACAGGGAGAGAAGGTAAGCCCAGAAGGTCGGCAGATACAAGAATTGTTTTCTTGGGGCAACACGAACCTCAAGAAAAGCCCAGACCTATTTTAAACTACAAAAACAGTGTGGAGTTTTACTCTGAAACCGAATCCTCCATGGCAGGCTAGAGTTGGAGAAGAAACTCAATGCAGTGGCCACCATATTGCCAGAGTGTTTAATCAGATGCCACGTAGGGAAGGGTTAGTCATTTAAGACTGAACCACAGAACAACTCCAATTCAGGATTTCCAATGTTACCCTCCGACAGGGACTGGGCGGGAGACAGCTGAGGAGCGGTTGCAGGCTACACAGGCCCCCTGGGAAGTTTCAGCTCAGACCAGGAAGGACACAGGAGAAACACGGCAGTTGTGGCTTTTGGAGTGGCTGGCTGGCATCAAGTCCAGCAAAGTGCTGAACAGCCTGCCCTGCTACCTACATCTAGCAGAGACCAGTAATCTGATCACTTGCCCCATCTGCCAACATGAGCAAGGACTTGCCTCAGCTTGGATGGTTGCTGCAGTCTGGAGTGTATGGATACAGGGGCTTCTGAGCGGGCAGGTAGGGACACCCACAAATACACAGGTCATAGAGCTAGGGGGAGTAAATTTTGACTTGCTAGATTCCAAGACTGCAGATCCTGAGAAGAGCCACTCGTTCAAAAGCTCAGGAATTTTTTGACTCAATTGTTTTTCTTTCTTTTTCCAGCACTGATGGTTTTCCTCCTTTTTTCCCTTCCTCCTTTTAACCTTTTCCTTCTTCTTTTTCTGTTCTTTATTTTTCTCTCTGTTTTTTCTTTTTTCCTCCTTTTTCTTATTTGTTCTTTCCTGTTACTTTTACGTAATACTATTAATTTCCTTTTATTCCTCAACAGGATTCTCTGTCTTATTTTTCTCCCCTCTTTCTCATCTTACATGGATTAATTTTTCAAATTTTACTTTTCTCATTCTTCAGTTCTTCACCCCCTCTGTCTTTACTGGTCTGACCATTATGCTTCATGAATCTTTAGCCAGCTCTGTGCTATTACTATCAAATACTGTTTACTGTTAGTGGAGGTAGAGTTGTTACATTTAGTAGCTATTTATTGTATGTCAATATGTAGTTTGTCTTAATGTTTATGGTATAATTATAGATCTCTTTTGTATGGTTAAGTGTGGCACATTATTGGTTCTTAGGGTATGTTAATATCTAGTTTGTCTTTGATGGTATTATTATTGCTGATTTTATTGCTATTGCCAAGGTGGCATAATTGTTGGTATTAATTGGTTTTATCTGTATGCCAATATCTAGGTTGCTTTTTCGTCATTAACAATACTACAACCCTTTCCCAGGAAACTGGATGCTATGCCAAATGCACCGCAGCCTCTCCTCCCAAACAAACAGAAGTGGCTGGATCTGTGACAGAGGCAAAGGCCTATAGTTAGCCCATGCCTAGGGTGCATCACTGCAAAGTGAACACTAACTAAAGAGCTCTCCATGCTAGCAGTAAAGTCTGCTATTATAGTCAACCTGAAGACTTCTGCACAACACAACAACATGATAGAAACAGGAGAAGACAAAGCAACAAAATGCCTCCCCAAACTCCCAACTGGCCCGAAGCTGATTCACGGGGCATCGGAGGGGACGATATTGAAAGCCACACAAGCCAAATAATTAGAAAGGATAACAGAAGAGATTTAAAAAAAATCACTAAGCTACTTGGCGAGCTCATAGAAGGTATAACTAACAGATAATGGACCTAATAAACACAACAATCAGCAAATTTAGAGCAGGCACTAATAAAAAGCTGAGCTGAGCAAAATGATACAAAGCATGAATGACCAGTTTAGCAAAGAATTAGAGTTTATGAAAAGGCACCAAATGGAAATTCAGGAGATTAAAAATTCTACTGAAAGTATGGGCAGCAGAACTGGCCAGTGTGAGGGCGGAGTGGCAGAATTAGAAGACAGGGCTGATGCTGGTGGCCAGTTATTCAGCGATACACTTAAAACAACAAAAGAACATGAAAAATTGATCCCACAGCTGCTAGGTGACTCAAAAAAACACTAATCTAAGATTAATTGGAATTTGTGAAAAATCAGAAGACAGCACAAAATGGCACAAAGAAGCCTGTTTACAGAAAAAAATAGCAGAAAACTTTCCAAATATGAGTAAAGAATTTAACATACAGACGAGTGAAGCCTACAGAACCCCAAGTAGCCACAATCAGAGAAAAACCTCTTCACAGCACATTACAGACAAAATCCTTGAAGTCCAGCACAAGGACCAAGTCTGAGAAGCTGTTAGAGAAAAGCAATGAATCGCTTCAAAGGCAAACTCATTAGAACTGTAGCACACTTCTCAACACAAATCTCGAAGGTCAGGAGAGCTTGGAGTGAAGTGTTTCAAGCTCTAAAAGAAAGCAAGTTCCAACCCAGACTGATATATCCTGCAAAACTATCTTTCAAAATTGGTGAAGAAATAAGATATTTCTATGACAAAGAGTACCCAAAGAAATTTATGACCAGCAAACCACACTCCAAAAAATTCTTCCAGATATGCTACAGAGAGACTATACGTGATCTTAGCCAAGGCCAAGAAGCGATTGGGTATGCTAGGAAGAGACACTGAAGTTAATGATGCAAAAAGGTCTAGTAGAATGAAAATACCAGGCAGGGTGAGCAGTGAAACTGAAGAGAAAAAAGAAAATTAGCAACAGGAAATAAAGCAATGAGAGGAGTAAGTAACACCTTCCACCAATAACTCACAATAAGAATGATCTGTATTCCCTAATCATGAGACACGCTGGTGGAACCTATCAGGAGCAAGCTGATCCTACCAACAGTGTGCTGCACACAAAGCTCACATTCGACCCAAAAAAGAAATCTGTAGTCTAAAAACCAAAGGGTGGAAAGCACTATTCCATGCAACGGGAACCCCAAAACAAGCAGGAATAGCACTCCTATTTTCAAACAATGTAGACTTCAAATAAAACCGACCAGAAGAGGCAAAGAAGGTTGCTGCATACAGGTTAAGGGAACAATTCAACAGGAAGACATAAGAATTATAAACATGTACGCACTGAACACAGGCATGCCCAACTTCTTACACTATTGGATACAAAAGATCAGAAAAACATGAACACAATTATGGTGTAGGACCTCAATACCCCACTGCCACAAATAGATCAACTAGACAAAAGTAAACAAAGAAATATCAGAATTGAATCAAAACTTCAATTAAATGGCCTTAATCGTTATATACACAGCATTCCACCCAACAACAACAGAATACACATTCTTCTCAGCAGCACACAGGACTTTCTCCAAAAGAGACCACCTACCAGTGAATAATGCATGCTTAAGTAAATGCAAAATAATTGAAATTATCCCATGCAAATTATCAGATCATAGCACAATGAAACTAGAAATTAATAGCAAATAGAACTACAGAAATTATGCCAATGCATGGAAATTAAATAATATGCTCTTGAATAATCAATGGGTCATAGTAGAAATCAAGAAAGAAATAAGATAGTTCCTAGAATCAGATGATAGTGCCTGTACCAGAATATACCAGGACTTACGAGACAGCGAAAGTAGTCCTAGGAGTTAAGTTTATAGCTGTGAATGCCCAATCAGAAAAATGGAGTGAGCCCCAAAAAATAACCTAACGATGTACCACAAGTTCCTACAAAAACAAGAACAATCCAATCCAAAGCTCAGGGCCCTAGTAAAGAGTAAATAAACACTGTAAATAAATTTAAAAATTTATTTTTAATTTTTATTAGTGCATGACTGCAGAACATAAAGAAAATGTGCTACTAGTAAGCACAAAGACAGTAGAAGGGTCTACTACAGGGTGGGACGACCGAGTCTGTGTTTCCAGTACTCTGCATCACCATCAGCAGCAAGAAACCTATGTCAGGGGCGGCCTCAGTACTTGCACAGCAGCGCGCAGATCACGGGAGTGACTTAGTGCTGCTGGGCGTCTTTACTGAACTCTGTTCTACTGGAAAGAAGGCCAGTCGCCATCCAGCAGATGGTTCTCAGCTGTCTGTGACGATGGCAACCACAGCGTTGCCCCGGTGGGAGGAAGATTCACAAAGGAGGTGCAGAACTCGCATGCGCATGCACGCAGCACACACACGTGTGCACACACACCCATCTGCCGTGTGGCTACAGACCTGCCACCGCCGTGCCAAATTCTGCCAGTGAGTGTGGACATGGCTTCCCATCCACGTCTCCATTGGTTCCACTCGGCTGTGGACGAGATGCGCTCCCAGCTGCGGCTGCTAAACTCGAACCCGGCATTTTTGTCGGGCATCCAAGAGCCACACACAGACCTCGCCTGAGCCCAGCAGGATGAACACATGTTGGCTGAGGCAGGAGGATTTTCTGAGAACAAGTCCATGTGCTGACCCAGGTGGAGGAAGGAGAGAGGAGGAGTAAGGGCAGCTGGGACACTTTCTACACCCTTTCAAGATATGTGCATCCACACCTGGTTTCTAAAAGCACAAATCAATGAACATGTATCATTTAAACCTTTGGATTCTGGTTACAGCCAGCCCCACTCAGCTGCTGACCAGATGATGAAAGCCATTTGGGGGAAAAGATGCACCTGGATTGAACACAGCGGACGCCTTCCCATCGTCCTTCTGCAAGCAGTGCAGTCAGCCCTGCCTTGAGGGAGGTGTCCTGGGTACATCATGCAGGCGGATGTGGAGAGCACAGAGGACCGTGGGCGTCACACAGAGACCGTGCAGTGCGCAGTGTTCACTCCAGCGCTACGTCCGTGCCGAGGAGGCTGCCCGGTCAGCACTGTCTTGTCTAAGACGAGCACCCGAGAGACCAAGGTCAGGCAGCTGGGCCGGGGGGGATGCGGCGGGGAGGCCAGCTACCTCTGCCACGTCCCTTCTGCCCGGGGGTCCTCCTGACCTCAGCAGGTCTGGGCCCCCCAGCCTGTGAGGGTGTGACGGGGCTCCCCATGTGGAGGGCTCCATTGTCCCCACACCTGGGAGGTCATCTCCCTGTTCAAGCTGCGTCCATGCACAACTCCACGGAAACAGACAGATGACAGTCTCGTGGGCCCAGCTGACCCATAAGAGTCAGTGGCTCCCTCAGGCCCACCAGCAGCCTTGGTAGCAGCAGGCGCAGTCACTTGTGCCAAAGCGACCACTCAGACATTGTTACGGAGCACCAGGTGTGTACCAGGCCCCACCTCACAGAGGGATCTAAAGCGCCCCAAGACCGTGGGCTCAGCAGGAGGGCTGCCATCTGCGGGGCTCTGGTAGAGGATGGTGCCACCCACCGCTGTCCATGTCTTGCCTACCCCGGGCAGCAGTGGTCAGTGGTCCTTCAGTGGCGGTGATGAGGGAAGCACCCCCCCAGGAAGTAGCACCTCCAGGTGCGGGAAGGGCAGGGATGAGCAACAAGTCTGGGACCCCAGAGACCATGCTGTCCACCTAGGGGACAGGTCTGTCCCCTGCAGTGATAAACCACGCAGTGATAAAGAGCCCAAGCAGAGAAAGAGTGATGCTTTCTCTCCAGCGCAAAGCAGGGCAGCTTGCAAGTGGGCTCTCTGCCGCTCATGCTGTGTGACCGAGGCAAGTATCTGTGCCTACGAATCCCAATTTCTCCATCTCTAAGACAAGTTTTCAAAATCCCGTGGTGTGGGCTTGTTGACAGTCAGATGAATTCACGCCTGTGAAGAGGCTTCTGATGAAAGTGGGACCTCTGGTGGGTTTATAACATGCTCCACGTAAGTTGAACTCCACCAGTGACCCGGGCCCAGAGCTGGTCCTGTGTGAGGTGGACATGGGGATAGGATTCCGCCCCAGGGGTTCAGTCTTCAAGTGTAATGAGGCATGGATTGAGAACCGTGGACCTTGGCAATCCCGCTGCCTCATCCCCCACCTGAAGCTCACGTTTATATCAAGCCCAGGAAGGCCCTGCACGCTGGGTGGGCCCGCTGGCCCCACCTTGATCGCACCCATCATCCCCGTGACGCACCTGACCATCTTGACTCTTCTCTCCCACTTGCGCCGAGTCCTGATCTGCGGTGAAGGAGGTAGGGGCTGTGGTAGGGGACACGGGGCAGCTCCAATGTCCACACATGAACAAACCTCTCTCTCCGATCATCATCCACGTCACCCAAGTGTGTGTCTTTCATTCTCGCATCCGTGTGCAGAAGTGGCACTCATTGGTTAGCCGGGGCCCAGGGTATGGGAGCAAAAAGTTCCAGGCACAGCTTATCATGTGGATTGTCAGTGCGTACTCCCGACACAGCTTCCCTTTGGCTGTTGGCCCGGGGAGTTATTTATAATCCAATAACAATTAAAAGGGCTTCTGGAAGGACTGATTGCATAGCGGATTGGCTCTTGCTTCAATTCATTGCTAATGCTCATTCCTGTTCATTCTGGAAATCTCAACGTGGAGCCTGCTCTTCCGCAGAGAATTTGGCAAGCGAAGAGCTACTGGGGGCCTACTTTTTATCCAGCATTGGGGACCCCAGGCCCAGCACAGTGACCAGGACATAGGAGGGTCTGCAAACTTTAGTCAGGTGATAATGATGTAAAAAAATAAGCATACGACCCACGTGTGACTGTCCCCACACAGCTGAGACATGCCTGGGACTGTGTAAGCAGGGTACACTAACTACATGTGTATCTCACAGGAGGATGGTCAGCAGGCTGCTAGAGTCTCGTGAGCTGCCCAGGGTTGGTCCTGGGTCTTGGGAGAGGAGCCCTTATGTCAAACATGCTGTCCTCAGTTTCAACTGTTAATTGTAATACCTCAACTTGATTGGATTAAATGACACCTAGCAGATTAGTAGAGTCTACCTGTGGGTGAGTCTGAGTGAGGCACGGAGATGTGGCCTTAGGGTCTCTATCTGGTCCCCACCCTTCCTCTCTGATGCTGGTCCCCTGCTCTGCTTCCCAGCTCCATGATCTAAGCATCTTTGGTCCACCACACCTTTCTTGGCATGATGCTCCTGTCTTGCTGCCAGCTAACCATGGACTGAACCCACTAAAACTACGATCCAAATTAAACCTCTGCTCCTGTAAGTGTGGCTTTCTGGTATTGTGTCCCAGCCAGAAAAAGCTGACAAACACAGCCACATTTGTTTGTTTCTTCATTCACACCCTGCACCCTAGAAGACTGAAACGTCATGCCAAGCATATAGAAAACAGGACTAAACGCACACACATAAGGGAAAACTAGGGTGTGCTGCAAATGTAGGCCCCAGAAGTCAATTCCTGAGACACAAGACTGTTCACAAGATAAGCAGCTGTTCAGGATGGTGCATGCTGGCGTCTTCTGTTCCATGGTGCACAGTGTGAGCTGAACAGCATGCTGAGAGGTACAGAGGAGGCAGCCCCCAGGTGTCAGAGATCCCATCCCTAACCCAGAGACGGGAGCCACAACTCCCAGCACTGGTGACCCCTCCCTGGGTGCACAGACTGGTTAGAGAGAGGGATGCCTTCTGGGGACCAAGCTGTCCCATTCCCTGGGGGCACAGTGGAATCTTGAGGAGCTGATCCTCATAAGAATCCTCGGTGCAGACTGCTAGCTCCCTGGGGCTGCCTTAATAAAGTAACACAAATGGGGGCTGAAACATGGAAATGTACTCTCAGCAAAGAGGCTGGAGCCCAAAGCCAAGGTGTGGGCAGGATCCTCTCCACTTCTCCAGCTATGGAGGCTCAGGTGTCCCTTGGCTTGTGTCTTTCTCCTGTGTTTTTGTCCCATTATGAGGACAATGGTCATATTGAATTCACCTCCCACTCCAGTGGGACCTCATCCTGATTATATCTGCCATGGCCCTCTTTCCAAACAAGGCCACATTCACAAGTACTGGGAGTTAGACTTCAACATACTATTTGGGGGCAGGGGACACAATTCAGTCCCTAGCTTAAACCAGTAACAAGCACAGGTAAATGTGAGAGCTCAAACCTGTGAAGGCTCAGACCCGTGCACCCACAGCCTGGCAAGTCCCCTCCTGAGACGCTCCTCCGGGACACCAGCCGCTTGCTGATCCTGGCTGAGACCTGGGTGCTGGGGGCTAGAGGCACATTCTCTGTCCTCGATGGCTGAAAGGCCAGGAAGGGGAAGGCAAGAGGGCAGGCTCTGCCTCAGCATACCAACAAGAGGGCTCCAGACTGGCATGCCACAGAGCTGGAGCCCAAACGGGAGTCACAGAAATAGCCCAGGAACCCTGGGCTCAGCTTCACCTCCCAAGGCACACTTAGGTCCCGGAAGAGCCGACCCAAAGAATAACAGCCAGTCCTTTGTCGGATGGTTTGCCTGACACTTAAAGTCTGCACATGACGGGGCTGACCTGTCTCTGTCCCGGACACATACACCTGCCTTGCGGTGACACACTCCGCGGGCATCCGCACCACGATGCCTTGCTCTGCGGGCCTTCTGCTCCCCAGAACAGCCCTTCTTAGGGTCTGGGTTCCTCCTGGGTGGCAGTGTGCCACTGTTGAAGGAGGAAGATTCGTCGCGTTCACTCCCTGCCAAGCAGTCAGGCGGTGCGGTGAGAACTCCCACACCTCACACTCTTCTCTTACTTTCTCTGCTCTAGAAACTTGGTCAGTATTTTCCCGCACTCGTCACTTTCCTAAAACACAAAAACTTCAAAGCGCTGCTCACTACTGCATGCGTTGATAGATTTTCCTGAACCAGGAGGTTGCTTTCATGGTACCGTTGCAAACCACAGAGCGGTATTCAGACAGGAGAGTAGTACTTGTTGGTTGTCCTCCCAGATGCTGCCCGCCAGACTTTTCTTCCTGCCGTCATGTCTGCCCTTGGTGCGGTTGTTGCCCCAGACCCCAGCTCTCCAGTGTGGGCACGTTTCTGCCAGTTGGGACACAAGGGTGACTTCTGCCGTCTCCCACCAGTATGCCCCTTCTTGATTGTGCTGAGACCGGGAGGGGGGGTCCCTGGGAGGAAAGGCAAAGGTCGCAGTTGCGCTCCCAAGAGCCCAGTCCTCTCAAGTGCAGCAGTCGGAGGTGGCGGCTCACAAGCGCCCTCCTTTTGTCCTGAATCTGCAGCCCGAGGCTCAGTGCACCCCGTCCTCAGTAAGGAAGCTTCTGGCTCGCCAGTGAAATCCCACGATGTCAGAGCGCCCTCCCCCCAAGACCAAGACATATTTCCACTTTAAAGCGAGTGTGTCCATCCAAGTCTGACAGCAGGACGGGAGGCGACCACCCAGCTGTCACCACCAATCCGGAGCCTCTCTTCCAGGTTGCTGGGTGCATTTTGTGTAATTATTCTGCTTGCTTCTCTGTTTTAAAGACTTTCCTGGGAGCTTCTTGGGTGTTTTTCTTGGTTAATTGCTTCCCTCGCATCTCGATTCCCAGGACTCGGGGGCGGGAGGGTGCTTGGAGCCGGGCCTCCTTCCCTAACCTCTTGCCAGGGCCCGCTCTGCAGGACAGGGGAAGGTTGGGCTGGCAGCGCTGATTGCTGGTTCTGCCTCCTTGTCTTGCGGACAGTTGAGTTCTTGGCGGCTTGCCGTCCCCGGCATCCAGCCTTCGGTCAGCTGTGTCCTTCTGCACAAGGACACGCTGTTTGCCAAAATACCTCGGCCACTGCTGACCTCGGAGAAACCCGTGCAGGGACAGCAGGGGACAGCAGGACAGGCCACGTTTCCCGCTCCACACCTTCTGCAAGGAAGCCGCTCTATGTGGAGCTTCTAATGAGTTGGATTACAGATGTGCCATGCATCTGGGCCTGCGCTGTCTCTGCCCGGTCCCTGAGCCCTGCAGCCACACTGCAGACTGGGACACAAGGTCCAGGGCAGCCTCTCTGTGTGGTCTTTCCATTGTCCAGCAGCCCGGGAACAGCTCCAACCTCAGCTTTAGCCTGGGACGCCCACAAAGTGAAGAGTGCCGGCCAATTGGAGCGGGAGGAAGGAAACGTTTTCTCCCAGCACCTTACAATGGCCCAAACAAGGGAGCTGCAGACTTTCTCTGCCTGATATCGGGAGCGGAGCTTGTAGAAAGGAACTGCAACTTTGTCTTGGCTGTAAACGATTTAAAGCTTTAGCCTCTAGCACCAGTGTTACAGATTGGATTGTGTCCCCCTAAAATATGTGGAAGTCCTGATACCCAGCACTCTGAATGTGCAGCCTTATTTGAAACAGCCCTTGCAGATAAAATAAGGGGAGGCAAAAGGAAGCTGGGGAGCCAGGGGACCTTCGTCCATGTGACTGGCATCTTATGCAAATGGGAAATTTGGACACAGGCACGGACCCAGAGAGAACACTGTGGGAAGCTGGGGCACTGAGGTCACAGGCAGGGCTCCAGGGACACAGCCACCCAAGGCCCTGCCTGTCAGACTCTGGGGGTTGAACTCCTGCTGCTCCAGCTCTGAGGTGGGGTGCTGGGCATAGAGGTCTCTGGGAACTAACAAACCAGGGCGTAGCGGAGCAAGGCAGCCGACGGTCCCACCCAGAACTATCGTCACTCCTCCTCTGCAGGCCCGGGGACCCTGGGGTCCTCTGGCCGGGTCAGCTCCTTGCACTCCTGAGACTGTTCCACCCACCAAGTCTGTTCCACTTCGTGGCCTCGGTCTTCTCCGAGGTTCTTCTGCCTGATTTCCACCTCTCTGAATGCTTCTTCGCACCACTGACATCATTCCAGTCTAAAAGTCTCTGACCCTCCTACCTCCCCTGTAGCCTGCTGTGGCGCCCATGTGCTTCCTGTGGAGAGCCCCTTTCCAGGACAAAGCTGCCCTCCCCAGGGCCCAGACCTCCCTAGTGTCCCTCAGCCTGCGACCCACCTTGGCTGTGCATGCTGCTTTCCTAGCCCAGGGTCCAACGGCGCCTGTCTTTGTCCGGGCTGTCCTTCCACCAGAAGACAGATTCCTCCTGATTTCCTGCCACTCGGGTCCCCAGCATCCCCCAGCTCAGCTCCACTGCTGCTACGGCAGGACTTCTCGTCCCTCTCCTTGGGCAGGGTCAGGACACACCTCTGCCTGGCCGTCCTGACCAGAATTTTCCAGAAGGAAAGTGGCGAGGGAGCTCAGTGGCTCACACCCCACATGGCTGCGTGGGTCCTTAGTGGCCTCATTTACATGGGAGAGGGAGGAGAAAGAGGAAGTTCCACATGCCCCTCACAGAGGACGTCTGGAGGTCCGCAGACACACAGCAAATGCCTTCTAGTCAACAAACCTTCCTAAGAACCACTGCAGACAGCTATACAAGCAACTTGCACCACACCTGGCATTGTCATTTAGATCTCCATTCCCCCAAAGCCTCATGTGCTCACAGCGGGGCTTGTGGGAGGCAGCCGGATTGTGGGGCTCATAGCTGACTGCTGTCAAGAGTGCCAGGTTGGGCTGGGGATTTAGCTCAGTGATTAGAGTGCTTGCCTTGCAAGCACAAGGGCCTGAGTTCGATCCCCAGCACCACAAAAAAAAAAAAAAAAAAAAGAGTGCCAGGTTTGGTGGAAGAGGCTGTCGCTGGGGCGTGGCCTGGCAGGGTCGACTCCCTCCCACTCCTCCCATCATGCTCTCTGCTTCCATCCACCATGCGGTGAGCTGTTTGTCCTCCTCCGTGCCCCTCGGGAGCCAGACAGCCCTGGACTGAAACCCCTACAGACTGTGAGCCAAAATGAAACGAGGTGTTAAATAGTGTGTCTCAGTGATGAGAAAGTAAGACACCTGTCAGCTAAAGAGCTCTTCTCCGCTCCTCAGTGACTTTCCATGGCCTTCCGGTCCCAGTACTGTGTGATGCATTCATGTGCGTTGTGCAGGAAACTGGAATGATCTGCCTGCCTGTGGCTGCAGGGACTGCACCTGCAGACCACCACGACACAGGCAGACTCGTGCCAGTGTGGACAAGAGGGGTCCCCTGAGCCGGGGAGAGTCTCAGATGGCTGGCGAAGGCCCGGAGCCCCAAGCAGCGCCTGACTTTCTGTGTACTGTGCTTTTTCTAAATAGACACACTGGTGATGAAGTCTAATTTTAAATTAGGCACAGTTAGAGGCTAACCGCAATAGCTCATACTCCAGGTGAGGAAATAGTAAAATCATAATAAGATACTTTCACGAAACTTAGTTATGTGAATGTACAGGCTCTCTCTCAAAATACCTGATTGTAGACCAAGAACTCACTGTGCAGCTCAATTTGAAGCTTGGGAATCGTCTCCTCTTAGAACTTCCCATTTAATAATTCTGGCCTACTGTTACTGAGGGCAACTAGAACCGTAGAAACCGAACTTCACACGCGAGTTCAGGACTCTGAGAGGCGGAAGAAACTTTTCCAGCCGGGGGAACCACAGTTCTGCTCTCAGAACCTCTGCTTCACCAGGGTCCACCCTCAAGTCTTTCCCGACCCCAGTGGGGACGGCGCCGCCAACCTCCCAGGAGCAGGCCGCAAAGGGCCCCGCCCTCTGCCAGCCCCAACGCAGGGCTCTGTCGCTGCACACCTACCTCCGTCTCTGCACCCAGCCAGGCTCAGAGGCGGCCCGGTTTAGAAAAAGAGGAAGAGAGAGACACGGAGAAACAGGCGGAGGGGCGACAGAGAGGGACAGAGCTTTTGTGCCGAAGTCATCTCTTCCCCTGCTGGCCGTGCATCTGGCTGACTCACCGCCTGGGTCCACATCCATGTTCACCGGCCCTGAGCCCTTCCAGGCTCAGTGAGTTAGTGACACGTGAAATCTAATTAGAGGACAATTTATACTTTTGCAGCTTTCCGCATTATACTGCAACAATGATCAGTCCACGAGCCAAATCGTTGACTACAGTCTGCATTAAAGTTTCCCCATTTGGGGCATATGTGACTAATTATTGTAATCATCTTCCATTAATATGCACGCCTGGCTCTTTGTGTCGCGCAAATATGATACCAGGCTCGCAGGAAGGAGTCACCGGAAGTCACCACAGACAAAGGAAAGCCATTGTGAACGTGTTTCATCTCGATCATAAAAGACCCTCAACTTTTGATACTGCGCCTCGGCCCTGAAATCTGCTGTGCTGTTTTTCCTAGAAAACCTTCAGAAACGGTCCCACCTGAGCAAGTTCCAGAGCTCGGGTGCTCTGGGCTCAGCGAAGGCCAGCGGCCAGGGCCCGTCTCCTCTTCCTGACTGCCTCTTCCTCCTCTTAGGAGCTGTTTCTGCCCATGCTGGCCCTGGAAGCACATTTTTCTTAGTAAAAGCTGCTCTGGGTGCTAGATGATTTGAGGGAGGTATCTCCCATCTGCAAGGAAAACAGCATTATCCCTCTTTTGCAAGTGGCGAACATGCAGTTTAGAAACACACATTGAGAAGAAAAGCTGCAGAATTTAACTCAGTCCGTGTCTCTGGTCCCAGTGCACGGCCGTCACTCCTCCTCCTAAGACCTGGGGGAGTCTGTCCAGTGAGAGGCCCGAAGGCCTCGGCACCGCATCTGCTCCAGGTCCAGTGCTCAGAACTCCAGAGGTGCGAGATGGTGCACCCACCCTCTCACAGCCTGTAGGTGATGGTGCCTCTGTGCCCTGCCCTGTGACCAGCTTTCTGATGCCAGCCAGACACGGGGCTGGGGCAGCAGGGCTTCGGCACCAGGGCACTTGATTTAAAGGGTAAATGTGTTCCGTCAAGGTCCAGCTTATTTTTCTTAAGATCTCACAATCATTCACTTGTCAGATGCAATTTTTAAAATAATTCTTAAATACAGTATGTAGCATCTCATTTTCTCTAGCAGGTTAAGGCCACCCTCTTTGTCTACTCACATCACAAAGTGGCAGGCTGCTCCTGGAGGCCAGCATCTTGCATGTGGCCCTGCTGGGCAGGGGCACAGACCTGTCCCCTAGAGGGTTTCCACTCCAGATCCCCAACTGCAGGAGGCCACTAGTGACCACAGCGTGGCCCTCTGACCCACGAGCTGAACCTGCGGGCCTGGCTGGGACTGTTCTGCCTCGTGGGTTGCCTGTCTTCTCAGGCCAGGTCCTTCTCTTCCGGAAGGGCCGGAGATCTGGGCTGCTTTCTGCTGTCTGCTGTGAATAACTGGCTCCACTGTGTCACTGCCTGGGGGCGGGAGGGTGAGAGGCCACAGGGCGGGTGAGGAGAAGTGCACACACACGATGGGGACCACGGGGCGGATGTCATTATTTACATTCTCTTCGTCCCTGTGTTACCAGCAGAGTCTGCAGTTCAGGAAAATGCAGGTGTCCTAAGAGTGTGACAATCAGACAGCAAGGGACTCTCCGGTGGGCTCCCAGACCAGCCTGCATCACCTGCTCTCGTGTCACTGCTCCTAGACCTGCTTAGGACCCTGCAGATGTACTGCCCCAGAAGGCTGCCCGTCCCTCAGCTCCATCTGAACTGCCCCTCTGTGCTCTGGCAAGGGAAGACCCACGAGGCAGGATGTGCAGATGAACAGGGCCAGCGCTGGAGGCTGAGGAGGGAAGAAAGGGATCTATGGTCCCTGCTTGGAAACAGGCTGAGATGCACATTCTAGTAAAATAAAAAGGAGGAAGAGGAGAAATCAGCTGGAAAGATGAGGAGGGAGAGGTGGAGGTGAGGGAGGAGTGGGAGAGGAGGAGGAAGCTGCCTGTGGGAGCTGCTTTCCCACATGGCGTGTCACGTGTTCCCCTGATTTCAGCTGCACCTCTGCCCTCTGTTCACAATCTTCCTGCACCCTAGGTTGCTCCGTGTGTGCAAGTGAAGTGGTTTGCTGTTGGTTGTGTCACCAGACTCAGGGTCCCAACAAAATTTCCAGATTCTCGGTGTTCTGAACAAATCACTGGAGAAGACATGGGAAAAGGGTAGTGAGGTTTTATATTTATTAAAGGTAGAAAAAATGTATGCTCTGCAGAGGGAGCTGCCACCAAGAGTCCACATTGGCTCTGAGGCTAATAGTGGGGAAGTCTTTTCATCTCTCATTCTTCCCCCTGATGTCAGATCCAGGCCATCCTATCAAAAACCTGCTTGATTTTGTGCCAGGAGACTTGAAGATAGCGCGCCGTCTGACTGGCCCAAAGGGCAGGGCTGGTAACTGCTCTGCATGGTGTCCTGGGTCCCCATGACTGACAGGCCATGCCCACCTGCTCAGCTGGTTTGCCCTGCCTTAATCTCCTACCACAGACTGTATGCTTCATAGCATTCCAGGTTCTAAACTTCCATGAGTCGAACTTAGTAATAAATAATAGAAAATAAATGGGAACAACAATACAAACAATAAGAAAATGTCCCTGGAGTTTTGTGCATTCCCCTTGTAGTGTCTCGGAATAGGTGTCTCATATTCAGTTCTGTATCTTTATAAACAATGTACTCCCAGCTTCACTGTCTTCTTCTTTTCCTGGACTGGATTTGCGCTGGCCAGTGGTGCGGTGTCCAGATGCAATCCGAACCCCCTAAATTCTGTCACGCTCTAGATGCCTGCAGCTTCTCAGCAGGTCTGTGATGTGCAGACCCCGGTCCTGTCTCGAGGCTGCTGGCAGAGGCTCACCTGGTGATTCCAATCCACCTGTCACCCGGGGTTGGGGCAGCAATGACTGTTGCTGCCTCTGTGCTCCAGGAGGAGCCCGGAACCGAAGTGAGGGGAGGTGTGGGATTGACCCTGGGCTCCAGGTCCTGGGGGGTGGCCATTCAGGAGCAGCCCCAGGATGGCTGTGACCGGGCAGGGCACCCCTGCAGCACCTCAGGAAGGACAACCATCCCCTGACCTCCGCATCTTCTGGTCCTGAAAATTAAAACTTGAAACCTATTGCCGATGATCTCTGAGACATGCTAGCGGGCTGGCAGAGGCTGGGAACGGCCTGCAGCTGGTCCCCAAGTCCCGAGATGGGACCAAGACAGAGACTCAGAAGTGCACAGCAGTTTACTCTGAGAACTTGGACCTCTCTCCTGCGCGCCTGTCTTTTGTTGTATGCAACTCAGTCCTCATTTGCTCCAATTTTGCTTCTTTCCATCACCCCATTCACATCTCTTACTAATTGGAAAGTCTGCAGAAGCAAGTTCTTGGCAGCTTCTCCCTTGGTCATTTTGTTTTCCTTTTTTTTTTTTTTTTAATAAAAGGAGAAGTTTTCAGTAATTCAAATGAGAGTTAAACTTTTCTCAAAAAAAAGAAGTAAATTGGTGCACAAACCAATTTTTAAAATAATATTTTTGTTACGCAAAGAATGATTTTCTAAACAAACATTACTAGTAATGGAAATACCTTGTAGTATAAATGCAAAAGTCTTCTAAATCCTTTTTGGAAAAAAAAAATTACACAAGTTTTAAATTAGCAAATGAAAACATCGCATCCAGGGATATTGTTTCCCAATATGCCTGAAATCTGTCATAATCTGTTTCCTGGAACAATGCCGAAGTGGTTCCAAGCGCCCCATCACTATCAGTTTCCAGACAAAGGTTATCTGTGCATTATATTCAATATAGAATTTTCAAATTTTGAAACATTTTATTATTGCTGTAATGGCTATTGCTGTTTCTAACAGACACCCTGTCAGAAGGTTTAAAAAATGTATGCTTTGGTTCATGCAAGAAAAAAAAAAAAACAAAGGTCAAAACTTTTAAAATGTCACTTCTTCTGCAGTTTTGCATAGAAAATACGGCAGAGCAGCGGGAGGCCTCCTGCCCATAGAAAGGCTGCGGGAAAGACGTCTCCGCCGCTGAGCTTCCACTTTCCCTGCAGCTGCAGGCTGCACAGAAAAGCACTGCAGGAGCCCATTGCTGCCCAGCTGGGTAATAGTTTTCTTATTTTACAGTCAGCAGCCGAGGGGGGTGGGGTGTCTTTCGTAAAGTGCCTGGAAAAAATGTCTCCTGCAAATAGATCACTTTCCCTCCTCCCAGAGGAGTTGGGATCTATAAGCAGTGCACATCATTCGGACCCAGCCATGTAATTAAACATCACAAACAAAAGCAACCCAACCGAGCGAGTCCCAGATTCATGGCATTTCCTACCAGACCTGGGCTCTGAGAGGCAGGGCGTTTCCAGGGTCTTCATACTTGGGAATACGACGGTTTCTTCGCTACCATCAGCCAATTATCCCTTCCCTTTTACTTTCCTTGAAGGTCACCGGCCATTGGGTTGAAGAAGCTGAAACTAAATTGTAATCTCCAGTGCTAGAGTGAGGTGGGAGCCTCTGTTTGCCCAGCAGGTCTGGGTTTGTAGCTGGAGCGGCTCAATGGCTCAACTTCTAGCAGTGCTGGGCAGGGCCTGGACCTCAGACCTTAGCTTGTTTTGTTTGGAACTATGAAAGGCCCAGGGGTTTTGGTTGCCATGGAAACTCACTCTCAAAGGTGAAGAGCTCCGACCCTTCACCTTTTCCAGGCAGGAACTCCTACCCTGCGGCCGGCCAGGACGTTCTGTGCAGGGGACACGGGTCCCCACGGTGGGCGCCTCACCTGGCAGTCACAAGGGGACAGGTCCCACCCAGTCCATAAAGTCCAGTCACCTCCTTATGGGGGTGTTTGAAGACGAGGGCGATGTTGGATACAGAGACCAGAGGGAGAGGTCGTGCTGGGCAGAAAAGGCAAGTGTGAGTCCAGGTGAGCAGAGCTACGAGCAACTTCACACCAAGGGGTGGCTGTTTCAAAATACTAGACAGAGTCAGGCTGCGGCTCCATGCCAGAGCTCTTGCCTAGCACGTTTGAGGTCCTGGGACTGTAATAAAAGACAAAAACACTAAACAAATGAGAGCTGGCATTTGTTTTTTTGATCCAGGCACTGTTCTCGGGGGGGAAAGAAACACACCTTCAGGGTCACCGCATGCTGGCTCCACTGCGCAGGGACAGGGACAAAGTTCATCTCCTCCAGGGTGGCCTTGAGGGTGTCTATGGACGGCCTGACCTCAGGGTGCTCTCTATTCCTGGACTGGTTCCACAGCACCCATTAGGAAAGGCCCTGAGAGTGGGGCTGGCACCCCGGGCAGCACGGACGGCCCAGAGAGAGAGAAGGTGCCAGGTCGGAAGGCACAGAGTGGCTAGCCAGGAATGAAGCCTGAGCACATGCATGGGAAGTGGCCGCTTTCAACACGAAGGTTCAGGCAGCTGACTCTGAAGGCCAACATGTCCCCATTGAGCCTTGACCTAGGCCGGCACCCTCCCTAAGGGTGGCATGAGACAGGTCCGCCATCCTCCAGCATGCGTCCTCCGGCGGCCACGTGGCAACAGGTGGGTGCCAGCCTGGGGCCAGTGGGCTCAGGGGAAGGACGTGCGGCACTGGAGAGGATCCGGCCAGGCTGGAGCCCACAGCAGCCCAGATGCACACAGCATGTGGCTGAAGACCCCCATCTACCTCCCCTGGCCTGGCCAGCCCGAGGTGTAGAAGGACACACGCAGTATCCTGTGAAGGGAGCAGCTACGCCCCGCTCTGTCCCAAGGAGGGAGGGAGATCCCAGGAGATCCCTGCCGCACGTAACATCTAGGCAGAGTGCTCCCCACTTCTGAAGAAAAGATTAAAGAAAAAAACTGATAGAATAAGAGATTTTTAGAAAATTAGTGCTCTCTTCCAATCTGTGCATTTTATACAAATTCCCTTAAAATCAGTGTCTGCATTCCAATTTCCCTAGCATTCCTATTGGGACAGAGGCCTCTTTTACTGACTTCTCTGGGCACCTGAGAAGGCTCCCAACCAGCACGCACATGCACACACACACACACATGCACACACACCTACACATGCCTGCCTTGGAAGGAGGGGAAGAGGTTTTACCAATGCTCAGAGTAGATGGAGGTTGTTTTAAAACACAAACCCTGGACAAGCGGTAGTTATTACATCTCAGCTGGTTCAAGGAGATGCAGTCGCCTCATTCTAACTTTATTAATAGTGAAATTCATCCAGGTTTTCAGGCGGAGAATGACAGGAACAGAACAAACGTGTCACACTTCCACCCGCCACCCATGTCAAGAAAGGCAAATGGGAAGTAAAAGAAGAGACAGCGGGTAGCAAGGGGCTTTGCAACATTTAGAGTTAATTCCAAATTGAAAATAATAAAATTTAAAAATTGAAATAAAAAATTTGTTAAAAACTCGTTATGGTGTCTTAAGGGAAAAAAAGGCATGCGTCCAAGGGCAAATCTAATCATTTTCTTGAACTGAAAATGCTGAGCTATCCAAGGGCCAGCATGGAAGAGTCTGACAGGTTTGTCTTGTGCGCCTTGTGTGAAGGGAAGCGAGAGAGGACGGAGTACTGTGGCTCCTGGTTCTCCTCCAACAGTCTAAAAACATCAGCGAGAAATGGGCATGATCACTAGAGGAAAGGAAAAGTACAGAAATGCCAAATCAACAGGGGACAGAAAGATGGGAACGTTAACTAGACTTCACTGTTGGAAAAAAAAGAACAAAGTATGACAAATAATAATCATAAAGAGGGAGTATCTGTTTTTACACTAAATGTGAATGAGATATGTTGGCCTGTTAAACCTAGAGATTGTCAGACTGCTAAAAAATTCACCTAAATATTTTTAGAAATATCTTTCTAACCAAGTGGGGGGCTGGGGATTTAGCTCAGCAGTTAGAGTGCTCACCTTACAAGCACAAGGCCCTGAGTTCGATCCCCAGCACCAAAAACAAAAGAAACAAAGAAAACAAAACAAAAAAAACACACAAAAAACCAAAGTGGTAAGGAAAGTCAAATAGGCAAACAGATACCAGCACTTGAAAATGGAAAGGAAATGTGAAATTAATACCAAATGATGAAGAGTTTAGGGGTGGCAGCTCTAAACAAGATAGAAGCAGGCATCGTGTGATCATAGAAGTCACAATTTGCTAAGACGAGCCGTTACTTTGAGTGTGACAGTTCACCCTGGGACTAAGTATAAACATTATCAAAAGAATAAACAATAAGGTAATGTGGGACGGTTTCCATTACAGTGAAACCCAGACACAAAGGAAGTTGTTGACTGGTAGGATTTGCAGATGTCCCCAACGCGTCCATCTGCCTTGCTCCACCAGAAGACACCAGCATTTCCCGAAACGCAAACCTTGCCCTGCTGAGACAGAGTCCAAACGAAGACCGCCTCGGCACCTCGGCTACCCTGAACTTCACTAACATCAGCCGGTGATGCCCACAATGGGGGCCTCTGAGGGGCGGTGCGTTGGCCGACTTGCTCGAGGGTGAGGACCAGGAGGTGCTGAATCTGCTGTGTCTCAGCCACTTCCCTGGTTGATGGGACAAACTGAGTTTACTGTGGCTCATGTTTCAGTCCCTAGTGAGCCAGCTCTGACCAGGATGGCATGGCAGCAGGGCCTGGCAGAGGACAGCTGCTCACAGCATGGAAGACTGGAAGCAGAGTGAAGGGAGCAGCCAGGAAGGAGATGAACCCTTCCAAGCCATGCCCCAGTGGCTGCCTCTTCCAGTCAGACCCCTCTCCTAAGAGCACCTTCACTATAAACTCCTGGAATCCAGTTGCCTTCCGAATGAGGCTCTGGGGGCCACCTAAATCTGACCCATGACATGATGGCTCTCAAGAATGGCTGTCAGAATCACCCAGGAGCTTCACAAACCCACGTGGTGATGTGGATCCCAGACTGATCACGCCAGCCCCCAAGTGTGTGGCATGCATCTTACATAGAGGACTGGTGCAGGTAGCTATGCCATGGGACGTGCCACAAGCTGGCACAGGGCTCAGTCACATCCCAGTCACATCACAAGGGTCCCCAAGACTCCAAATGCTCCTGGATGAAGTGGGGACATTGGGCCGACTGCTCAGGGCCGACTAAATTGGATCACACAAAGGCAGGATCCCCTGACATGCACACAGAGCAATTCCCAGTAAGCGTGGTGGGTCTGTGTGGTGATTGTGAGAGAAGAGGGAAGGAAACGGAAGTGCCAGTGTCACCGGGCTCGTCCCCAGAGAGGAAAAGGAAGAGGTGGGGTTGAGAGAAACTCAGTGGAGAAGGAGTGGGCTTGGGGGCACCACAAAGGCCCCGAGGGAGAGTGGGGCAGCAGGATGGCAGTGACCCCCACACTCTGGCCGTCTGGTGTGGCAATGTTGGGAGGTGAGGACTTGCCCAGCGCCTTCCAGTCACACGTAGCCTTGAGTTCTGCTGTGAAAGGGGCCCATGCCCTCCCGGGGGAGCCAGCCCTTCCCCTGTCACCTGGAAACAGTCAAGGACTTTCAACAATGCACCATCCACTCCTGGGCAGGGAAGGGAGTTCAGTATGTCCCGTGTTTGGCTTTGGGTTTTTTTCACTCACATTTGAAGGAACAGAAAGCAAAAGCAATGTGACTCTTCAAATGTGAAGCCTCAGGAGGCGTCTGACCCTTGAGAGACAGTCGGTTCTGAGCCCTCCTCTCAGCCTGTCAGCGAGGACAGCAGCCACACCCACCTGGAGAGTCAGGTGCTCAGGGGCCCACCGGTCCAGACATCCATGGGCCCCTCCCCAGGCAGGAGTGGGTTCCACGGAGGGTCCTGGTCCCCAGGGTGTGGCCTGAGCACTGACGAACCCCGGGGCAGGCCTCGGAGGACGCCAGGACAGGGGCGCCAGCAGGACGGGCAGCCTCGGGGGCTGCTGTGCCGGGAGAAACCAGCGCTTGCGGCGGGCGAGTGGACTGTCCTCCCCGCTGCAGGAAACTCCAGTCCATGAAATGCAGATTTTCTTGCATTCAGCTCTGGGTACAAGAAAGCAGCACACGGTTCAGTGTCTACAGAGCAGTGTTGGTACTGTACTGACTTCGGGCGAAGAGTGTGGCTTTCTGGGCTCCCTTAGAGTGTTTTCTTGCCAGTTCTCAACAATTTTTGAGTGAACTCTTAAAAATGCCAGATAAATTGTCATTTCAAAGGCAAAAAAAAAAGCCGGGCACAGTGGCGCACACCTGTAGCGCCAGCACTCGGGAAGCTGAAGCTGGAGGACCACTGCAAGTTCGAGACCGGCCTGGGCTATGTAGTGAATGCAGCCTGGACCGCATGGTGAGACTCTGTCTCAAAGGACAAAAGAGCAAAACAAAAAGGGAGATTTTGAGTGTGCGGCGGTCTCTGGTCTTTTCGCCTTGTGGACAACTGTGGACACCTTAGTATTTATGCAGAGCGTATCCCCAGACTTGTAATTGTGGTCATGTCTGGGCAAAGATATCACAGAACTATCAAATTATGCATCGTCATTGAGAAATGCTTGAATATTTCTGATTTCTATGGCTTTCAGAACCAGAGACTAATCGATAAAATAAAAGAAAGTCCAAATGATTTGGGCAGCGGTGGGGGCAGTGTCAGGGAGGGCTGCGTGCACCCACGTCCCAGGGGCTGGCAGGTCAGAGTCTCTCTTGCTGTTGAGTTTGGGACTCTGGTTCCTTCCAGCTCCTCAGATCCTGGTGTCCCACTGTGGGCGTCTGCACTGGCCCGCAGATTGTCAGGCCCAGAACCCGGCCAGGTGGCTGAGGATTCTCTGGCCACATGATGTTCCACTGAGAAGGCTGCTTCCGGCTTTGGCTTACAACCTGACTTCTGTGTGCGTCTTGCACACCCGTCAGTTTGCAGGGTACCTTTCTTTGGCTTTCGTGTCTCCTGTGTTTGAGTGTCCACCAGACGCTAATCTCAGATTTCACAACCAGAGTAACTGAAATCCAGCATGGTAGCTTCCTGCGGCTGTCATAACAGAGCACTACAAGCCTCGGGACTTGAAACAACAGAAATGCAGCTCCTCACGCCTGGGGCCCAGAGCCTGCTGTCAAGACGCAGGCAGCGTCATCCAAGGACCCCCGAGGGACCCTCCCTCCTCCTCAGCTGCTGTGTGCCTCCACCCTGGCGACCCCAGCTTGTGGCGGTCATTCTGTGACCCTGCCCAGGTCATTTCCTGCGTGCCTCTCCCCTCCTCGTACAGACACCATTTACGTGCACCTACGGCCCGTCCAGCGCAACCCATCTCAGCTGAGCACGACTGCAGTGAGCTTCCTTCCAAACAAGGTCTTGGCCCAAGCCACTTGTCTCCTGGATGCCCAGAGGCTCCAGGTCTCAGTCAGTCGCAGATGGACTCTGCCCTCGAGTCTCAGGTGGGATTCATGTGCATGGCTCTGGGTGCGCTCTGGGGACCTGGACCAGCAGGAGAGCCTTCCAGGGTGCAGACCTGGCTGACGCTCCCTGCAAACAGGTCCAAGGACACTGCCTCCCGCCCATGGGAGCTGAGCTGGCTGTGTGCATGGCACAGGGGCTCCCCCCGCCGCCCCCCGCCTGCTCTCTGTTCTCGGGAGACAGTGTGACACTTGCTCAAAGTAGAAAACTACATTTAGACATTGTTCCAAGGAATTTCAGGGCTGGCAGCACTGAGGGCACCAGGCTGGCTGCAGGACCTGCCTTCTTGTCCCGGGTGTCCCCAGCACCTGGGTGGGCAGGCAGGGCCGTGTGGGGAGAGGCAGGCACCCAGCGCGCTTCCAGCCCCTTTACCTTGACAGCGACCTTGCAAGGCCTCCTTTTTTTTCTCTTCGAGATCTGTGTGGCTGATTTCTCCTTCATCTCTGAAGTGCAGGTGGCAGTCATGAATATTTGTTTCCTGCAGGTTTGGTTTTGTAAACCTCTTCTCAAATGAAAAGTGCCACGCAGCTGTGGAGTATTGTTCTTATTAATAACCTCATTTCGGCACAAGCTCACCCACTTCTCCCGCTTCCTATTAATATTCCGCAGCAGGAAGCATGCCACAGTAACACGGGTCTCATTTCTTCAGTCTTCCCTCAGCAAGCGGCCCATGCTCAGAGCCGTTAAGTTGTCCTAGGACGGGGCACGGTGTCTTCTCCGTGTCAGCCTCTGTGCAGAAGCACAGATTCGATCCCCTGAGGCCCAGCTGTGTGGTCAGCTGCACTTATCAGCGTGGGCTGCCACGAGACAACAGAGACGGGTGCGTTTCTCCAGACCTAGAGGCAGATCCGAGATTGGGCTCCAGCACGTCGGTGCCTGCTGTGGCCCTCCTGGCTTGCAGATGGCCCCGGCTGACTGTGCCCTCAGAAGGCAGAGAGACAGCCAGGCAGACAGCAGATGAGAGGCAGACGACTCATCCTCTCTCACTGTTTCTTCTTACCAGGACGCCAGCTCCGTCACAAATGCTCCTCGTGTGTGAATGCATCTCACCCCAACTGTGTTCCCGCAGCCCCATCTCCAAACGCCATTCCCCTGGGGAGAGGGCGCCCGCGTGTGAATTTTCGGGGATTCGAATACTCAGTCTGCAGCACCTGAGCTCAGCTATTTGCAAACAGGATCATTGTGCACCAGCCTGCCCAGACGACTCGCTGGCTCACACCAGAGTCCCTGGAGCTGACCTGGGGAAATGGAGACAATCGATTTATCTCCTCGGAGGTGGGGGAGGACGTCTCGCTGCAGCGGCTGTGGAGACCCCAGTCGTGGTTTCCGGGAGACAGAGGAGGCAGTGAGAGCATCTTCGGCCACGGCTTCCTCACAGCCTTAGGAGGAAGTGAAAAGTGATCCTGAATCAAGGCCAAGTTTGCTCGCAGCACCCTTGAGCCCAGCCACACTCTGCATGTCCTTGATGACGAGCAGGCTGCGGCCAGCGCAGGTGGTGGCCTCAGACTGGGCCTCCTTCCTTGCAGACTCAGCTTCCCCCCAGGGGGCTGCACACTGCCCACTTCAGGCTCTGCAGACAGGCGACCCGCACTGTCAGAAAGCGAGGTGTCTCTGGCTGACCCCACTTCTTTCCAGCATTCGGAGCACCAAGAAGCAGAGGTGCCTCCAAAATATGTGGCTGAGGAAACATGCAATGGCAAGCGCTGTGGGCATCAGGCTCTGCTGAGCCCCGGGGTGCCTGTGCCCCCGTGGTCCAAAGCCTCGGCCCCCAGCCCTGCCCCTCTGTCCCTCCAGTCATATGGTGTTTGGGGTTCAGAGGTGGACCCAGAGCCTGACCAAACGGGACAGAGCTGGAAGGAAAACCATGAAAATCTGGATCAGCAAACATCTTGCCTGGATGAGTCACGTTCCCAATGGATGTGTCTTTCCACAAAGTGCAGTGAATGCTTCACCAGGCTTTCCAGACTTGATCGTTGCCCCCAGCAGAATGCAGGGCACCCTCAATGTTAGGTGTCATCCTTTTCCAGGTTATAAGAGCAACCAAAGCAGGGCTCCATGAAGGAGCTGGCCTCTGACGGTGGCTTTGGGTGGTCTGAAGGACACAGAAGGTCGTAGAAGGGCTGGGCCCGAGGGGAGGGCCAGAGATGCCGGCTGCATACCTTCCCCACCACTATGTTCCCGACGATGGAGACACAACCTGCTTTTTAGTAGGTGCCGTGTTCTCAGGGGAAGGGGCTACGGCCAGGCAGATGCTGTGCCCATAGAAGCCCGCCGGTGCAGTGACAGCTGTGGTCAGCTGATCCAATGGCTGTTTCTCCAGGAGGAGTGGCTGTAACTGAGCCCAGCCAGGCCAGGTAACCAAGGAGAATCAGCAGCCGGAAAGAAGTGGCCGAGCAGAGCCGGAGGGCGACCTGAGATGTGATCACGTGTCCTCTATCAAGCTTTATAATGAGATTACTGTAACCCAAAACCAGCTGGAAACAGAAATCTGGGTGCCTGTCAAGTTCAGATCTGGTTCATCTGAGCCTCAGGAATCCCCTGCCAGCCTGTCCAGCCTCCGGCCCAGGACCCGCTCACCCTGCCTATAGTGTGGGGAGCCGGCTGTTGTAGGCTTTTTTGCACCATGTGACTCAGACACTCCTAGCACACGGAATGGCCACGGGTTTCTCCTTTTCCCGTCTGTGGTAGGCTTCCTGCAAGCCCTGGCAGCACAATGTGGCTGCCCTGAGCCCCGCCTGTGCAGGAGGGAAGTGGGAGCCCAGGCTGGCACCAACCTACAGAAACTGCTCTGCTCTGCAGGGAAGGGGTGTCCAACACTGGTCCCCGCGCAGCATCCCGGGACCCAGGAAGGTTGCTAAGAGGTTGGTCTCAGAGGCCCCGCATCCACCTCGGTCCACAGCAATGAGGCCCAGATGCGAGTGCTGTAGCCCTCCGCATGCTGGAGCTGACTTCGCGGAGCTGTGACCTCTGTCTCTGGGGGCTGCTTCTGTGAGACACGCAGGGTGATACTGCTGCTTTCTCATTAGAGGCCACTGAGGAATCCACACTGGTGAGGGGCACAGCAGACGCCCGAAAAGATGCGGCGAATGTACTAACACCCATCCCAGCACCACAGGACAGAGAATCCATGGCACCGGCCAGACTGCACGGCCCTAAGTTCCGGGCAGCCAGTGTCTGGATGGCCACGGAGTCTCCCAGAGACAAGGAAGGGCCATCACCTCCAGCAGTGACCCCAGGCAGCCAGGGGTCGCTTTCCAGAGTGTCCCCTCAGTCAAGGACACACTCGAGCAGACCCTGCAGCTCTGCATTTCCTTTCCCTCCGTGACGTGGGAACAGTCCTGCCCCACCTCACCTACCATGGCCACCACTGCCCTGGGGTGTCCTGAGCTCCAAGGACACCACGAAGGTGGCAAAGACTCCAGAGACCAGGAGCTAGAAATGCCAGGCCGTGTGCGCCCTGGACAAGCTGAACCAAGACTGGCAGGACTCTTGTCCTGGGACCTTGGAAACCCGGGGTGACAGGGCCTGCTGCATCCCACAAACCTCCGGGCCTAGAAGCAAGCATCCCCACCTGTCCCCGAGCCTGGTGACAGACTTGAAAAGGACACAGATAAGTTGCAGACCAGGCAGGATGAGGGGGCAGGGGAGGGGCAGAGGAGTCAAAGGAAGGCCCTAGGTGGACTGGAGCAGGACCCGAGGGTCCAGCTTGCTGCTCAGTGGTAATCTGGCCCTTTCTCCACTACCCAAGCTCGTCCCCAACAGACATTGTGTTTGCGCTCATGAGGCCAGTGTCCTCCACCTGCTGCCCTGCAGTGCCCAGGGCTCTGCTTTCCCTCCTGCCTCCCGAGAACCCAGCCCCCACAGGACCCCGTCCCAGCCCTGTCCCCACCCAACAGTGGAAGCCGCGGGGCTTGCCCTCCCTGCTCTGTCCACGCCCTGTCCTCATCTGCTGAGCAGCAGGGTGAGGCCTCTGTCCATGTCCAGCAGTAGGACAAAGTGACTCCTGTCTGCTGCGAGGGCACAGGGCACGTTGGTGACACATCATCCAGCTGGGGACAGTCACAAAACCGCTCACAGTGGGTCCGAGGGGTCAGGGGCCTGAGCCTCACTGTGCGGTTGGTCCAGAGACTAAGAGGGCGCCTGCACCACACAGAAGCCCCCGAAGAGGTGAGTGAGGAGCAGATCCTCTGTTCCTTGAGAGGCCACAGAACAGGCACAGTGGGAGCCCTGGGGTCCCCAGAATCACAAGCCTTCCCTGATGATGGGCGGAGACCCCAACCTGAGTGCATTCGAGACCCAAGCCAGGAGCAGGAATTGGGGCCCATGAGGGAAGGCGTTCAGGACCCCTGAGTCCCAGGGACCAGGAGGAGGAGCGCCTGCTTCGTGTGGGCCAGACCCCCCCTGGGGACAGACCTATGGGGACAGCCCCAGGGCGGGCAGCAGCCGTGGGCAGCCAGGTGGGGCACAGGGTGGGCAGCAGCACGGCTGTGGGGCATGTGTGGGGCGGGAGGAGGGGAGGAGGGAGGTCTTCGGTTGGGAAGTACTGAAGGCCAGTGAAGGGGACAGGGCGTGTGGACAGCCACACACGTAAGGCAAGACACCCCCACACAAGGTCTGTGTGCCCTCTCACATCTGCGGGTTTGGCCCCCACCAGAGCCTTGGGCGCCACCTCTCACAGAAAGGAGCCAAGCACCTTGGAGAAGCAGGAAGACAGAAGCGTCTAGGACACTCCATCCCACCACATGGACACGAGCTGGTGTAAGAAGGCTTCTAATGGCCAAGAGGGCAATCTGGACATCAACACATAACTGCCGTGGACTGAACCCCAACACATTTAAGTACTCCAGTGTTTAAGGAAATTTTAAAAATAACAAGTACCACTGGAAGATGCTGATGAATAGTTCATTATGCTGACAACAGTAAACGAAGAGAGGGTACCAGTGCGCAGCCTGCCTCTCCAACACGCAACAGGAGAGCTCTCTTCTGGATGTGTCCAGCTCTCAAGCAGAGAGGAGACAGCGGCACTGGAGTCTGACCACACGGTGCCCTAAATGCTTTCCTGTGTCCCGATACAGAGCAGCAGCAGCTGCCAACACCACGAGACAGAAGGGACATCACCCACCTCCTAAGACGGCACAGAACCTCAAGGGGGTCGGCTTGCCTCTGACGGAGCCCAAGCCAACCAGCCACCCAGATCTGACCGCAGTGCTGGGGAGCACGTGGGAGCGAGTCGGATCAAACCACCGCAAGGCCGCTGGGAAAATCCCAAACGCAGAACCCCATCAGTGATGGCAAACCTTTTACAGCTTTCAGTGGTAACAAATAGCCCGCCGTGGCACATGTGTGCGCCACAGTTTGCCACCACTACCCAGATCGATGCCTGTTCCCCTCAACAAATAGAGTACAAGGAAAAGAAAGAGTAAACACAATGGAAAAGCCTTACGAAGCATGTTAACAAATCACAATTGTAGCATCCTTATTTTTATCTTGGCTCAAGCAAATTAAAAAGCAAACTGAAAAATATATATTTATTTATCAAATACATACATCAGATAAACAACATTAGAGAAGATGATTGGGACATTTAAACACTGATTAGGCATTTTATGATATTAAAGAATTAGCGCTAATGTGTATGTGATCATGATTTTTTAAAAAGATCGCTTATTTTTAAAATATCTACACACAAAAATATACAACATTTGGGATTTGCCAGGGCAGGGGAGGGTGAGGATCGGATGGGACTTCTAAGAATTGCTAATATTGAAAATGGGTTCTGGGTACGAGGTGGTTCATTATGCTGCTCTCTCCATTTCACACGTTTGATGTGATTTTTAAAACGCAACATCCTACATGTAAGCACAGTCTTGGATCCTTACCAAATTCATCATTCCCGTTGCTGAATACAGATTCCCTGCCTCTGGCAGCAGAACTCATGTGTGTCCAAGTGCCTACTGCCACCAACAAGCGACAAGTCCCAGGCCCTGAGAGTGTCCGCCAGCGCACATCTTTGCACGTAACTAGGTGTGCATTTTAATTGTTTTCCTGGGGACTAGGGTAATGGATTCCAGGAGCTGCTGATTAAAACATGAACTGTAAAATTATGCTGCAAAGTTTAGAAAACTTTCCAAGGTTACATTTTGACACACTCGGATCTTGCTTTAACAATGACAGAATACTACACAAAAACACCTCGATGCCTTTGGTGTGGGTCTTTATCTCATCTTGACAGATTATTGCTGGTTAAATTGTAGTGCTGACTTAAAGGCAGGACTCTTCAAGGGAGTCAGAAATTAAGGCTTCACCAAATGGTAATAAAGCTATTAAAAATGCAAACAGCAAACATCTACACTGTACAGGTTAGACAGCTAATCCAAACTAGCAGTTTAAAAAGCAGAGCAATTACACTTTTATTTAAATGCAAGGAATATGAGCAAGAATAGAATGAGGAACCTTGTTTAAATGCATTCTTTTGAATATTTATTAGAAATAATACATGTAGTTAAGCCACTTATCTGATTTCAGTGAATAAGTAAAATGCAAAAGATCAATTTTCATAATTATACCAAAGAAGTCTGTCTTTCATAAAAATCTCATTAATAACACCATTATTACTGAAAAAATATCTTGGTATTATTATTGTTATTCTAATTATCAGCAAAATGCTACTGATAATGTTGTCATAAAATTTCCTTTTAGTATCCTATTAAGAGAGATAGACTAAGTAGTGGTTTAAGTTCAATCTAGACCCTAAGTGGCTTCATAAAAATCTTCTTTGTGTATTTGGTTAAAATACATTATGTGTATAATTACGTAAATTACTCAGAGTTTGGCAAACAGGCCCTATGTGGATATACGTCTGCCTGCGTGGTAGCCCCAAGCCTACCTCAGATGTGCCGGCCCGCAGGGCACACCAGGGACCCGCCTGCAGCACGTTCTCGTGTACGGATGAGGCAGCCGGCTGCCCGGCTCCTGCGTCGGCCCCTGCGTCGGCCCCTGCGTCCGCCCCTGCATGCGCCCCCGCGTGCCTGCCCGGAAGCGGGTCCCTCCGCACCGGAAGCGGGTCCCTCCACACCGGAAGCCTCGCTCAGGCGGGCCTCTCTTTCCTGGCCCGGATTCCCGCTGTACTGTACTGAGGCGGCTCCCAGCACTGGCCTCCCGGTTGCTTCGCTGAAAGTAAAGCAACTGCGAGCCCGAGTCTTGGCAAACATCGCTGCAGCGAAACCAAACAGAAAGCATTTTGAGACTTCTCTTTGCATAATGACATCTGTTAAGTGGAGGGAAAAAAGGATTTGAAGCAAAATTAACTATGCAGTTACTGTGGAGACTTTGTTCTCAGTTGCCATTTAAAAAACCGATTCCACAAACTCGAGTGTCTTTGTCCGGGCATCGAGCTTCCTCCTGCCCCGCCTCGCGGCACCCAGGAAGTGACCACGGTGGGCGGCGGGCAGGATGGTCTGTCGCGAGGAAGCTGCCCTGGGCCTCCCGAGACCGCCAGAAGGTGATATGGATGGTCCACTGAGCAAACAGAACATTCCCTCTTGATGTAATACCCGCATGTGAGCGCGCTGAAACCCTCAGCACCGCCTTGATAAAGGCTTTGGAATGCTTGAAGCACTGAAACGATGAGCCTCGCTAAGTGGATTAATGCTCACATAGCTCTTTGAATTAGAAGAAATAATAATTTTTGACAACATAAATGAGTGGAAATAACCACAATAAAGTAAAAGGCTCGTTTATACCTTCCTTATTTTTGTTTCAGCTCAGTTAAAAACGAAGGAACTGTGGAAGGACAGTCATCATCACGTGGTGAGGTGGGAGGGAGCCGGGGAGGCGGTGGCTCCCCAGGTGGGCGTTAGGCCCATCCTCTAGCCGGGGGAAGCTCGGCTGCGTAAGGGCACCTCCCCGGGGCCACAGAAGCTTGGAGCCTTGGCGTCCCCACAAGCACAGCAGTGTGACACAGCCACAGGGAGACCTCAGGACCGCCTGCAAGGTCCCCAGGTGGCTGGACCACAGGGGAAGCCCAGCGGAGACTGTGTCCCCACATGTGCTCCCCGACCCGATTTAGCACTGCAGCTCTACACGCCCATTCTTTGTCCCCACCAGGGACCTGGGCCCTCCTCCTGCACAGCCTTGGGTCTGTCATCCTCCTGTGACAAGGTCACATGGTGAAAGGGGAAAGGTGAGGGCAAAGACAGGCCGAGCGCCACCAGAAAGAGGGGACAGAAAGAAGGGTGACCTGGAAGAGTGAACCGTGAGAACGAGGCGTGATAGAGCTACTACAGGTGGCCGGTGCCAGAGTGGCGAGACCAGCAGCACAGGCTGCTAGGAGGCAAATGTGACTTGGGCAAAGCAGCTTGGGGACCACCTGGGGTCCCACCCTCACTCCGCCTTCTTCTGTGGAAGTGTCCCGGGTCCCAGCCCTAGCTAGTGAAGTGGACACTGTTCACTCCAGCACAGCCCTGCAGCATCAAGGGAGGGCTGGCAACCTCGGTGGCTCCCTCTCTGTGTGGCTGCAGGTCTTGGGACAGTGCGCAGCAGGGGCCAGGGGCTGACCTCGAGAGGCTGCATAGGCTGTCTGGGGCAGGGTGGAGCTTGTTTCTGTGGTGCCCTCGAGGTTGTCCAAACAGAAAGGAATGAGCTGTCTCCTGTCATGGTTCACATCTTCAGTGTCCCCAGGATGTGACTGAGGGCCTGGTCCCCAGTCTGTGGCACTGTCGGGAGCTGGTGGAGCCTTTAAGAGAAGGGACGTGGTGATGGACGAGCCCTGGACTGAGGAGCTGGAAGCCAGCCCTCCTTTCTCTCGCCTGCCGTGAGGGAGCAGCTCAGTCTGCACTGCCACACGCACCTCACCACAGTGTCCTGCCCTCCACAGCCCAGACGCCAGGCCACAGACTGCAGCCAGGAGTTCTGAAGCCGCCGCTCAAAGTAAATCGTTCCCCCTCTAAGCTGACTTCTCAAGTATTTTGTCACTGTGACCTGTGCTGACTAACACATTTCCTCCAAAAAGGTTTTAAAAGCAAGCCACAAAAATCAGCCCTCTCAAGAGGTGAGTCTCGGGGTCTCAACACGGCGTCTTCGGGTGTCGTCCCTGTAGCAGGTCACGAGCCCACTGGCAGCCCAGGGCTGGCGTTTTGTTGTTCATTTCTCATCTCTCCTGGAATGATGTTTTTGTAAAACGGCATGAAAACGGATTCCTGACAAGTGGCGCGGAAGCAGGTTCCTTCCCTCAGAGCCCCAATACCCACAGCATCACCTTGCCTAGTGACACACAAGTTTGTAGTCTTGCCGTCCACGTCAGGCTGGTGTCTGTGCGTGGCCAGCGGGGTCCATCTGCCTGCAGCATCGGCAGTGTCAGCTCACAGAGACGGTGCCCCCGACTCTGAGGAGAAGAAGTGTCCGTTTCTGTTTGTCTTTTGTCTTTTTTTTTTTTTTTTTTTTTTTTTTTTT